>VZTZ01030498.1:1825504-2121772 GCA_013400955.1 Drymodes brunneopygia
AAAAAAAAGAAGGAAAAAAAAAGCCTGTAAGTCTGTAAAATACGGAGTCAAGGACTTGGTCACTTGTGTCAGCATTTATTGGTGAATAGTTTTCCCTGTGGAGCTCCTCAGCACCCAGATTTTCTGTTTGCATTTAAATTAATACATAAATATGAGAGAAATAGCATTCTGCTGAACTTCACCTGAAGTTTCAAATTTGTTTGGGTGGGAAATTTGATAATCACAGAAGCACAAGATGGCTGAAGTTGGAAGGGACCTCTGAAGGTCACATTGTCCAAAACTGTTCAAGCAAAGCTGCCTCAAGCAAGTTGTTTAGGACCTTCTCCATAAGACAGATAACTGAAAGAATTGGAGATTTCAAAACCTTTTTGAATAACCTAGGCCAGTCACCTCCAGAGTAAAAAAGCATTTCCTGGTGTTCAGAGGGAACCTCCCATGTTTGTGCCCATTGACTCCTGTCTGCCACTGGGCATCACTGAAAAGAGCCTGACTCTCCTCTGTGAATCCTTTCTGCAGGCATTGATATAAACAGAAGAGAGCCTTGTCCTCTCCAGGTTGAACAGTCACAGGTCTCTCACAGGCGAGGTGCTCCCATCCCTTCATCATTCATGGCCCTTTGTTGGACTTTCTCTGATATACCCATGCCTCTCTTCTGCTGGGGAGCCCAGAACTGGGCACAGTATTCCAGGTGTGGTCTCACCAGTGCAGAACAGAGGGAAAGGATCACTTCCCTTGACCTGCTGGCAACACTCACTGAAATCTAATCAAATAGTACCTCTCATGATTTGTACTTCACTGTACCAGCCCAGACACAGCCACATCTAGCCTTCATATGCCTACAGTTTTCAAGTACTTGAAATCAGCTTCAGTGCCAGATCTCTTATGAGGTCCTGATGAAACTGATCTTTTCATTTGGCCACAAGAATAAGACATTGCACTCTGTAGGTGTATTGTCTTCAGTTTGGGAAGTGATATAAAACAACTGTTTTCAATAGAAAAGTAGGTTCTACACAGTTATATTTGTTACATATTACAGAAGTACCTAGGACCTAATCAAACACTTGTGGTGGTTTCTTTTAATCCCCATATGGACAACTAGGAAGCAAGAGAGTTTGCTGTGGTGTATTTCTAAGGTAAGCAGCATCCAGGATATTCCCAAGCACTGCCATTCTGCTGATACTTTGGAAGAACTGTTCCTGGCAGGGCTTTTTTCTGTGCCTGGTAGCACTTTCTCAGATGATTTCCACACATAGCCCAGGAATTAGTGCAGGTGAGGGACCACTCCCTACAGGCTGTTGGCACATGTTCTCCCTGTTTTGGATGCTTGAGATGGTTTATAATATGGCTGCACACCATTCTCTTCTTGCTTACCTCAGTGTCATCATACAGTCTCAGGCACATTTAAATTACAAGTATAGGCACAACCCCTGTCTCTGGGTCCCATGGTGCCTCCAGTACGTGTGCTAGGATGTAAGCAGGGAAATAAGGTTATAGTGGGGAAAGAGCTAAATGAACACAGTGGAATTTTAAAGTAGAGCTTATAATTCCTAATCAATACCAGATGGAAGAGATTTGTAAATACCATTGCAGACGTAAAGTTAAGAAAAGGTTTAAAGGATAAAGAAATGGCATTTTAAAAGTTTGGTGGAGGTGTCCTCTCTGCGTGCCAAGGCAATCTAAGGGAAATCATCAGTGCTTGCAGGGCAGCCGCAGGAATATGATATTCATGCTGTTATCAGAATGAAATGGGGGGTGGGGACTCAATAAGGTAAGAGATTTATGCAATAGTTTGTTGTGAAGTTCTACATGGCATTTTGTTTACTGAAGTGGAAGTTGCCAAGCAGTCAGCCATTGGGCCTGTGTAGTTTGGCACGATAAACAGCAAACTGTAAGACCTCAGAATTTTCCAACAAAGCAGTCATATGACACAGCAATGTATCAGTAATTGGCTTAGTCTTCTAACTTTTGATCATCTAAGGGACAACAAATACAGCTGCAAACTATGTTTATTGTAGTTGTATATATTTATAAAACCACAAACACATATTAGATTAGATATTCAACCTACCAAAAGTTAGGTAAATTTTCCTGTTTGTGTTTCAGTCTTAACAGCTTGTATAATTATAAATGCACAGACAGAGAAGCTAGCAGAAATATGTTTTCCTTATATAATTGTGGGAATATCAATCTATCTAAGGAGAATGGAGATATTATTTAAGGCACATTGAGGCAATGTGTATTTCGGGGTGTTAGAAGAAAAAAGCAATCAGGCAACTCACTGCTGTTAGATTTCATATGCCCCAGACCACCCCTTCAATGTATTATGCAGGTGATTCAGATCCTAATAGTTTTGTTTGCTTCTCACCCTTTTATTAGACCAAACTGTGATGGTTTTTCTCAGCTTTGAAGCAGAAGTTACTCATAAAAACACATAACCAAAAGTTCTGTTTGCCATGGTTCAGTTAAGTGGCAAACTCTACAGTAGCAGCTAATCTAGAGGCTCAACTCAGTCAGATGACCAGAAACTAATTTCCAATGAGCTGTTTACTATATTTAATTCAAGGGCAGATCATACCACATTTCCAGTGACACACTCAAGAAGCAAAGGACAAAAGTACAACAATGAAAAAAGGAATCTTAAAGCTAAGTAATAAAGGAGCTTGCTGGAGTAGTGCATACTCAAAAGTCAAAGAGAATGAAGATGGAATTGAAGTCCTAGGAGCTGCCAAGAGGTATGTTTTCAATTCTGAAATCTTTTTTGCACTGTGATGGAGCTTTACCTTTTTTTTAAGTGCAATTTATTTCTTTTTCATCCTAATCTAGATTTATTAGGCAGCAGGAAAAAAAATAATAGTTTTTCAGCTCTATTTCAGATAAGCCTTTAAACCACTTGTGGAAATGACAGAATAACTGCCCTGCACAGACCTTGAATCTTTTTCTGGTGGATGGATATCTAAATTATTTAAAAGTATTTTTTTCCTTTGGAGGTGACTTGGAGAGGTTGTGGTAAGGGTTTAATATAAAAATAGGAACCACTTTTTAAAATATATAACAAATATAATATAAACAATCATTACACAAGTGTAGCTCTCCAGGGACTTACAGGTAGAAAAGAGAGAATTTCTTTAGGTCAACATTGTTATATGTGACAGCAACACTGGCTTTTTCTGAAGGCAGGGATAGAACCCAGGGTTGCCGCTCTGTTTCCCTTTGACACTGAATAGTTGAGGTAACTGAACTGGTAAATCTCTGTTTTCACTTCACCTTCTAGTGAAAGGTGTTCCTAGCCCGTGGCGGGGGGGTTGGGAAGAGATGATCTTTGGTTGGGTTCCTTCCAACCCAAACCACTGTATGATTCTATGATTTTCCCAAATGCTCTTAAGGCACATGTCTAGGAAAACAACCCGAACTGGAAATGTGAACTTGCTGTGTTCCATCTTTCTTCATAAATTCATGTTAAATAGGACTGTCTTCCCTGAATGCATAAATTACTTAGTATTGAGTGCAAAGTGTTGCAGTTTCTTGGAAATCCAAAGTATTTATGAACATGTACAGATATTTACTTTTTATATATCTGTTCAGAATACTTTTGAAAGCCCATTAAAATAGTTTTTTACTAGTAGATCTTACCTTGTGTTGAAATAATTTTTAAATCACTTGAATTACATAAGTGATTATACACTATACCTAGTTTAGCCTTCACCAGTGTTAATATTAACATTACTTCCTTGACTTTTTTCATTGGGCTTTTCCTTTACTGTGGAGTTGTCTTGGAATATAGACAGGAACTTGGTGTGAGTGGCTACTTTGCAAGACAGGACTTCAGTGTGTCTAAATGCTGCTCCTGTGGCAAGAGTTGCCCCTAATAAAGGCACTAGGACTTTGTGATCTCCTGCCTGGTTACCAGGGCTGTGGTGAGCTCAATGACGCTTTTCTGCAGACTTGTGGGAGATACAATCTCAATTTTTGGGGGCAAAAATGAGTGATTATGAAAAGGTTTTGAGAGGCCTGCCTGAGCTGAGGTGGTTTAGTGTACATTTGGGCTGCCAAATGGATGTTTAGCCTATCAAAGAGAGTGGTTTGTCTGACTGTAGCCTGACCTTCACATTTATGAGGAGAGGTTCATGTGTTCAGGAGGAGAGGTGACTGTATATAAACTCGAGCATTACTCCACTGAATTAACATATTTAAGACTATAAAACATCTCTCACAATGAGATTTTTCAGGGGAAAAATAGTATGTTTACATACTAAGTTTTAATGGTTCTGAGAGTAAGTGTTCATTAAACCTTTGCATTTAGGAAACTTTTCTAATGGCTTGTGGTATTGACTCCAAATGCTGTCTGATAAGTGTCACAGTCAATGTCACATTTGTAAAACAGTGCCTTGAAATGTGGTATTTTTTTCCTGAATATTGTTGAAAATCATTATTCATTTATTAAGTACCAAAAGTGCATTACTGCAATACAAAGAACAAAATAAAACTCAGTTTGGCTCCAAGGAGATTACAAGACAGCAGATATTTAAAGAAGTAAATGTACTGGGCAATTCAGATGTTCTGACTGGCAGTAATGTCATTATTTTTTCTTCATCTGTCCTCCCTCACAGCTCACAAGAAAGATGAGAAATGACCATTTTTATCTAGGCTGGTGAACGCTGCAAAAGAAACATTTGGCTTGGGAAACACATGATGTCTACATATGAGAGTAAAAGTGAGGCCTAGGCACATAATCCCAAACCCAGTCTTCCTTCATTACTGCGCTACCTATGCAGCAAAAGCGCTGCAGTGCTCTCATTGTTTAGTGGCTGCAGAAACAAGTTTGGTATAAAGACTACAATTTTATTTCTGACTAGCTATATGACCTTAGAGAAGTTATCTCATTTATCAGGGCTTCAATTCACCCAACTATAAAAAGTGGAAAATAATGATTTTGCACCTTTCCAAAGAGCTTGAAAGCATTATAGATATCAGAATACGCAAAATATTAGTGATATTCAAACTGATTAGAGAGAAACTCCTTATCTTACTGATCACTTGGGGTCAGCTGTTTTAACTAGATTTTAGGCATATCTCCAGATATTGGTATTCATAAATCAGTTTCAGAAAAGTTTTCAAAGCTGCATCACATGATCACATTTGTGTAATTCTTGACAAAAATTAAATCCCAAGCTATTTCTTCCTAATGTCATTATTTGTTCCTCTGTAGAGTTTAGTTAATGAATTTTAAAGGCTAATGGGCCTTCATATGGTCATTGTCCAATCTGAACCTGTTTAGAACTTACCTTCAGTCCAGTGGTTCTGCTTGAATGAAAGATTATCTGAAAAAATCAGATAAAATGGTGAAAAAAAACCAGAAAAAAAAAAACCTCATTCCAGTCTTGATTTAAGCATTTCTAATAATAGAAAATCCACTACAAACCTTGGTAAATTGCTCTGGGGTTAATTGTGTTCACTGCAGAAATCTTTTCCCTAGCTTGAATTTGCTTAGCTTCAGCTGAGGCTTCAGTGTTAATTCTCATATTGATTTTAAAACGTGAAAATTCATTTTTATTTTTAACAGAAAATGGGTCTGACTTCCAGCACACCATGGAATAGAAACAATGTTGAAATTATTTTTCTATGAAATATTTTTCTTGTTATTCAGTCAGCTCTACTATTATCCTGAAATAGTGTTGCAATTTTTTAACTCAGATTCATTTCTTGGGAATAGAAGTCAAACTTATGCAAGAGTAAATTTCATAACTCTTCTTTATTTTTCATGAATATTTTGTTCCTTCATTTGCTTTTCTTCAATCCAGTGCATCCACAATTCTATTATTTCCATTAAAACACAATCAGTAATTGTATACATGGAATTTCTTTTTAATTCCATAGACTGAATTTCAAGAAGTCTTTGCAGAACAGATGAGGTTATGTGGTGAAAATTAGAGGCTGGATAATAGCATTTTTTCTGGAGAAAAGCAGAGGACTTCTGCCTTTGCTCCATTTTGCATTAAAAATACATTGCTATAAATNCAGCTGTTTTAACTAGATTTTAGGCATATCTCCAGATATTGGTATTCATAAATCAGTTTCAGAAAAGTTTTCAAAGCTGCATCACATGATCACATTTGTGTAATTCTTGACAAAAATTAAATCCCAAGCTATTTCTTCCTAATGTCATTATTTGTTCCTCTGTAGAGTTTAGTTAATGAATTTTAAAGGCTAATGGGCCTTCATATGGTCATTGTCCAATCTGAACCTGTTTAGAACTTACCTTCAGTCCAGTGGTTCTGCTTGAATGAAAGATTATCTGAAAAAATCAGATAAAATGGTGAAAAAAAACCAGAAAAAAAAAAACCTCATTCCAGTCTTGATTTAAGCATTTCTAATAATAGAAAATCCACTACAAACCTTGGTAAATTGCTCTGGGGTTAATTGTGTTCACTGCAGAAATCTTTTCCCTAGCTTGAATTTGCTTAGCTTCAGCTGAGGCTTCAGTGTTAATTCTCATATTGATTTTAAAACATGAAAATTCATTTTTATTTTTAACAGAAAATGGGTCTGACTTCCAGCACACCATGGAATAGAAACAATGTTGAAATTATTTTTCTATGAAATATTTTTCTTGTTATTCAGTCAGCTCTACTATTATCCTGAAATAGTGTTGCAATTTTTTAACTCAGATTCATTTCTTGGGAATAGAAGTCAAACTTATGCAAGAGTAAATTTCATAACTCTTCTTTATTTTTCATGAATATTTTGTTCCTTCATTTGCTTTTCTTCAATCCAGTGCATCCACAATTCTATTATTTCCATTAAAACACAATCAGTAATTGTATACATGGAATTTCTTTTTAATTCCATAGACTGAATTTCAAGAAGTCTTTGCAGAACTGATGAGGTTATGTGGTGAAAATTAGAGGCTGGATAATAGCATTTTTTCTGGAGAAAAGCAGAGGACTTCTGCCTTTGCTCCATTTTGCATTAAAAATACATTGCTATAAATACACATGAATTTTTAAAAGAAATTATAGCCAAAAAAATGACCACTGAATCATATTACACTGAAGAATGAAATAATTTATAAATAGTAAATAAAACACTTGCAAACATAATTGCCCAGTGAAGAGAATTATAGGGACTAAAATGGACTGATACATGTATACAAGACCGAAAGCTTGATTTGTTTGCATTTACTCATGCTCACATAAAAACCCATTTTTTCTGAACTAAGCTGGAGTACAGCAACCCCTCTGGAGGAGTACAGCGTGCCCTCTGGATTATAAACTGTTTTGAAAAACACAAAAATACATTAATATTTGCTATTATGATTGCAAGTGTATTAACAGGAATTAGTTTGGAATATATGCTGATAAATANTTCCATCCTTCTGATTATCTTGGTGGCCTCCTCTGGAGTCACCCCAACAGGTCCACGTCCTTCCTGTGCTGGGCTTCAGCTGTCTTTCTCTTCAGTTTAACCAGCAGGTTCCTACTCACCCATTCTGGCCTCCTGCCTCCCTTCCCTGATACATGTATATAAAACATGCAGAATATATACCAATAGAATTCAGAATATACACTGATAATAATGCAGAGATACACAAAACTAGGATGATCAGTAATGCTATTGGCATCTAATTTAGGGCACTGCTGTTTTGAGGGGGGAGGGTATGTGTAATTGTTGGTGAAAGAAATGTCAACAATTTAGTGAAAGGGAGGGTAAGGAGTACTGACTGAAAACCAGGTGGGCTGTTCACTGGTAGAAGTGGCTTCCCATTTGTGTTGGCGAAGTGCCCCTAGACTTGATGGCTCCAATCCCAGCAGGAATGGAATCTGCTCTCTAAGATAGCTCTGGAGAATCAGTCCTGAAAGAATAGTTTCAGACCATCTGGAGCCAGATGGCCATCTTCAGACTTCTAAAATTTAAAGGGCAATTTATTGGGCTTATTGAAGTCTAAGTGAGCTTTGCCATTGATTTCAGGAAGGGACATGAATTTGCACAGGGTTTTGAATTCAGAAGTATTACCAGGTTAAAAATCTTTTAGGATGGAAGATGAACACTCTTAGAGAAAATGTGTGGGAGCTGTACTGGGAACAAGAATCTGGATTTTCCAAAAGCAGATGGTGAAAAATATCTTTGCTGCTAGCTGGTGCCTGAGCTTGAGTTTCACTACTTTGCTGTTAAAATCCAGTCTATTCAAAGTCTGTCTGCATGAATTTTACATTTCTAAATAAAAGTGTAATAGGATAATTTAGTAATTTGGTCTCTACTGTCTACTCACTTTTCCTTCCTAGAGAAATTACCAGAATCCAAATACACTAACCAATCAGTGTCACAACTACAGACATTGCTGAATGATTCTTAAGTATTTATTGGTAAACTACTCTCTCTTTCAATTTACCATTCTTTTGCAGGTTGAATTATCTTCTTCATTATTTATACATTTAAAAGTTTATTGCAAAAATGAACTATAAAATATTACAACTACAGATATTGAGTCCTTGAGTTGAAAAAAGGTGGGGGGGACATGCTAGAAGAAGAACTGAGAACAGAAGTTCATATGTTGGAAAGAGTGGTGAATTATGGAACAAAAGAAGGTGAGGTGCTTTTAATAGTTACATTATTTAGTGCACAAAGTAGCTTATTTTGGGCAAAAGTAGTGGTCACTGCAAGATGATTTTTATGACTCTCATTGCAATTCTGCAGATCCTTCATCTCATTTTCTCTGTATAAATAAGGATTGGTGCTTGCATTCTGTAGCAGAAAAACTACGACATTCCATGTTTTTCAGTACATGGGAGCTTGGACTAAATCACTTTTAGGGGCTTGTGGCCCAAGCTCTGAGGCTCTATGAGTGTGTCTCTGATGCCCAGAGGAGCGTGGCAGACAATTTCCTTAATGAGTAAGATGATCAGTTAATTCCCAGTGCCACATGGTACAGCACTGTGCAGTCCAGCCTTGGCACTCAAGTGTTAGTCCAGCCTTCCTTGATCTTCCCTGCCCTGTGTGGACATGCCATACAAATCTCTTCAGCTCTCTTCTACTGAAAAAGAATGGAAAAGGGGATTGTACACTGGAATACATGGAATATGTCAATGGACACTGGAGTGCAGACACTAGTCACAGTGTGCAGCTAATTAATGTGAGATATCTCTTCTCTAAAAGATATTAGCATTGACACCAGGATGGTCATCATTCTGCTTTATTCTAGATCTTCCCTACACCTTCACCTTTTAGTTTTAACTTTAAACATGACAAGTAGTGACATTATTACTATTTCCAAATTATCATTAAAGAAAAAAAAGTTGAGTAGCTCAAAGCCAAACAGAATAGGGTGGGATATATAAATACCCCCATTTAGTTATTCCTTGCAAACTCTTTGTGCTAGCAACTGGTCAGTTATTCGGGACTTCATTCATGTAATATGGGCTTTTTTGATATTGTAGAGGTGCTTGTGTGTCAGCTGGATTCTTGCACATTACAAATTACTGCCCTATTAGAAGGTTAAGTATATTGCATTCAATTAAATGATATTTATTATTTTTTCATATTTTGCCAGAATTGTAATCTATTAAAAATAAGATTTGATTAAATTTATTATCAGTAGAACTGATTAACTGGCATTATTGAGATTTCTTTATGTTAATTTTTATTCAGGTTAGTACCGTATGTGATATCCCATTGGTTTAATCACTGGATTAAACCTAGGGCAATAGTTATCTGATTTTATCAGTTGGTACTTTTTGAATATTTGCACAGTGGCACTGTGCAAATCACGCAGAATTTCCCTAATGCAACAAGATTTATTATGGATTAACATCAGTATGACAAACATTCTCTTGGCCATTCCTTCAATATACCTGGGTGAAGATTACTGAGATCCACTGACTTCTGAATATTTACACCAAGTCACTTTTTTTTAACACCCAACTATGTCACTAATGCACTAAAAAAATATCATCCCAATGTACGTTACCTTTTGTCATAGCTAAAGAACATGTCAGGTTTTTCTATATGTCTTAGCAATTTGTCCTCTTGTAGTCAATGCATTGCTAAAAATCTCTTTAGTTATAATAATATGCTTAACAAAAAAATAAAAAAAAAGACCCCAACCAAATAAAGAAACAAGAGAACCCCAGGAGCCCTGCCAGCCCTGGATATTTCTGAATCCCTCTAACTTTCTTCTCAGTCCTTCCTTGGATTTTGATTGAAGAATTGTGCTTTTCTTCCTAGATAATAAGCTTTTTAAAAGCTCTTCTTTCTATTTATTTGTTGTATTTAACTTTCCTGCCCAGTCAGCCTTGCTTCTGCTTCTGAAACTAGCTGTTCAAAAATCTTAAATGCATCTGTTCTTAGTAAATTCAAATTTGGTCTATATGAAATCAACAGATCATGCTTATACATCCTATCTATAGTTTATGTTTTGACCTTAGTTAATATTAAGAACAATCTAAAATAGTTGTCTCATATTGAGTTCAACTTCAAGTTATTTTACTGCTACTATTGGCTGAACTGCAAGAAAGAAGTTTGTTATTTGTTAGGTGAGAGTTTCCACATCTGCCTTCCAAATGGAAGTACCTCATAATACACTTCTCTGCACTTTTGAAAGTTAAGGAGTACTTTATCCTGGTTCTGGTTTAATTTATTGTTTTATATTTTGGTGGTGTGTGTTTGGTTTTTTAAATCAGATCCTTGCTGTGGGCTTTGTCACATAGCACATTAGTCTGCTTCCATTCAAAATCCTTTGCCTCTGAGCTCTAAAGTGAATATTGTCTTCAGCAGGGAGTGTCACCCTGTGGTTTTAGTTGCAGAGGGATAAGTGCCCCTCCACTGCCACCCATGCACCTGGTGTATAATCATACTTCAAAACTGCAGTCATTCAGACCATCCCAGTTTTCAGTGACTGCCCACTATTTTCTCAAGATGAAGTGGAAACAATATAATTTTGAAGAAAGTATTTGTATCTAAAGAACTTGAATTCCTAAGCAAAAACTCTTTCAAATATTTCTCCTTTCTTCTTTGACATCTGTAGTGCACACTTTAAACATAAATTTATTGTATATATGTCTGAAGAAACATAAATACATATCTTTCTCCCCATATCAAGGAAATGGGATCCCCTTATATCAGGAAGCAGACCCAAATCCTCTGTCACAAGGGGTCCATGGGCTAATGAGCTAGAATAAAATCTTGTTCCAACTCTGTGACACAGCAAGTCATAAACAGCTTGAACCAGCCTAAAGAATGCAAAAAGTTTCAGTTGCTTATAAATCACACTTATCAAACAACAAGCAGACAACTGGAAGTCAGTCCTTGGGGTGCATTCACCCCTACAAAACTGAAATAATGTTAGGATCTCGAGGACTTTTAAAGTCTTGGGGACCTTTGGTATGCCTCCCTATCATTTCCATAATAATTTCTACCCCTAGATGAAGTATTATTCCCTGCAATATTCCTATTCCTAACTGTTTCCTTACTATGTGATTATTACAGTTTTGAAGTCTGATTGTTTTTTCAACCAGCAGCAATATAAGGGGTCTGGCTAAAATGACTTTTAAATACTATTTATTTAAATGCTTAAACAGTGTTTGTGATTTTGGTCACAGTTTCCAGTCACTAAATTCCCAAAAGTTTGTGAAGCTGAAACTGTAAAGATTTTTTATACATATAACAATAAATTAATTTTGTAATCATGCCAATTATTATTGGCATGGGTATAAAATACAGTTTATTAAATATTTTGTAAAAAGATCTTTCAGATTTATTTTCAAATCAATCAATCCATCCATCACATATTTTGGAAAGAAGCCTGTCATTTCTTAGATATAAAGGTTATAAGCCATACATTCTTCAGATATGTACATAATTTTTCCCATATAAGAACAACTTTGAGCATTTTAACTTCTGAGAGTTGATTTCAGAAATAAAATTTTGTTGCTAAGATTGTTAATCCTTGGTAAGACATACCTGCTCAGTATTTCAGGATGTGGTTCACAGGGATGTGAGGCACACAAAGAACCATTGAAGTCAACTGGAGCTGTGATCAGTGCCCACTTCTCAAAGCCTGAAGGGCTATTTGCTTTCATCTTGTTAGTGACCATGTAATGCTAGTTCAGATCCAAGGTGCAGGGATAAAGTCAGCATTATATAGGCAAGAATGAAAGATCTTCATAAGGTTTTCCCATGTAACTATTATGTAAAGACATTTCAAAGAAACATGGGGCCCTACAGTCAGTCATTTCTACTGGGAATAGATTTTTAGGGCCTAAGACTGGCTTTACTATTTATTATAGTAGTAATAGAACATTACCTTTGTTGTGAGACTAAAGGAAAAAGTTGAAAGCTGGGTTGTAAAGTCTAAAGAACGCCTCACACTTGCCAGAAGTAGCCAGTAATTACCACAATGATAAGTCTGAGGATTCAGGTCTCAAGCAAAATCAAGAAATAAGAATTCAAAGGGAGGATTTTTTTTCTGCACCAGTTTCCTCTTTTTCAGGAAATTCATGTGGTCAAAAGTTTCTTTTAACAGAAAATTATTTACAGGTGCTGTTTCTGGCTCTGTCACAAAGTTGTGTCTTACACCTCCATCTAAGTGCAGTCAGTTTTTTGATCAATGTGACTTCTTCCTGTAGGGGTCTTTCAGTTAAATCACTGCCTCCCAGAGAACCAGTGTCCCAGGCCTTCCAGGGCTGTGGATGACTCAAAGGGCAATGACTATTTTGGCTGAATGTAGCAATAGTATTTCTAGGTGAAGTTATAAATTTGTAGATAGGTTACCATGTTTCAGAAACACTTCAGAGGAGAACGTGACTACTAAATAAAACCCCTAAAATTTCAGTCCATAGCTTTTCCTCTTCAATGTAAACCCTGGGGTATGAGAATTAATGAACATGTTTGACCAATAGTGCATGACACTGCTTCCAGTGAGGTTTGTTATTTATTATTATTTAATCTTTTTGCATTCCAATTAAGCATCAGAAATCACCATTAGTTCAACTAGAAATGAACTTAATTTAAAGCTTCTATTACCTAACACTCCAGAGGATATGTGCACTATGTTATTGAAGTTCTGCCTCTTTTCAGCTTTTTCCAGTTTCTGAACTGAATTCTTACTGTTCACTAGCTTTCGAACAATTTTCTTATCAGACATTTTTTCCTACAACCATGAAGTGTGGAAATGCAGTTCTTAAAAATGATGAAAGAGAAAAATAGAAGAAAGAAAAAAAGAAAGTTGAGATTCAATCATAACCATGTGAATCCTGAAGCTGGGGCTAGAAGATACACACCTTTAAAGTCCTGTGAGTTGGCACTGCCCTTCAGGTATAATGAATTTCAGGTTATTTTGTTTTTGCAATACAACTGTCAAATGGTTCTCCTTCCCTTAGCTCTGATGAGCTTTTTTTCAGGCCGATGTGGCCTCTTCAGGGCTGAATCATATTTTGAATGAGGCTGGAGTCAGGTAAGAGACGTGCTTCCCACAATCTTACATGAACTTCATGTTCTAATTCACCCTAACATTGTGAAGAGGTGCAGAATACTACAGCTGCAGACATTTCAACATGATAAGAGATTTTCTTCAATTACATAAAACAAGGTGCACAGAACAACTCACTGTGAATTAAGTCTAGCATCATTTTGAAGTTACCTCAAAAGGTTTGATCACTTAGGATATCTAATATTTAAATTTTGTCTAATTTTAGAATTGCAAAACTTACCTAGCTTGAAATTTCTTTAGAAAATCATTCATTTAAGGAAAAAGGTAAAGAAAAACCTCAAAAATCAAAAATCTCAAAATGGGATTTATTTGAAAATCTTTAATTAATTTTTCATTATTTGTCGCCTCTTAGTAAAAGTAATACATCTTATCCACTTACTGAATTTGAATTTTTTTTTAGATTAAAATATCTTGATAAATATGTACCTGTAAGCCTGAGGAACTTTTATTTTTTGAACCTGCTGGATTTAATAGAATGAACAGTGGCAATTCTGGAATATTTGCCCTTTATTTCATTAGATCCAAGAGGTTTGACGGCTTTTCTCAGTCAGGCTAACCTCTGAATGTGAGTCTTTCAGGATTCTTCTACAACTTACAGATTTTTACTTATGTGCTATAAAAGTCATATCTTCTGTGCACACACAAGTGAAGCTTGCCAACTTCAGCTCAGTGTGATTTCAAACAGCTGAGTTATTGAACACTCATAAAATGAGTTTTGTAATGGAAACAATTCAGCATTAGCAATGGCACATTTAAATGTGTGCATACTATATTAATAACATAAAGCAGCATTTGCAGCATTTTATTCTTGCTGTCAGGTAGCCAATCTGTTAGCAGGTTTTTTTTGTGACAAATTCAGAGAATTTATGCTTAGGGCTTAGAAGGAGAACATTGCACAAATCAGGTGAATAGTGAAAAGAATTAGTTAGTAAATATTTTTTGCTCACTAAAATATTGGAGTTTCTGCAGCAGAGTAAGTTGTGCTTGTTTTTAGAACTGAGTCTTTTCCATTATTCAAGAGTGGTTTTCCCATTCCAGCTTTCTCCTTCCCTTCTTTTTTTTTTACACAGATTTTTTTAAGGTTTCCCTGCTTGGGCCTCTTTTCTATCCTTCAGTAAGGTTGAATTCCCTGATGGTAATCATAATTATAAACATATGTTGTTACTATGGGCTACCAATTTACTTGCAGTCTGTGGTATTAAAAAAAATGTAGGTTTTGGAATGTATTTTACATCATCAGGGCATATCTCATGAATAATTAAACAAACTCAGATCTATAGTAAAGAGCAATCTCTGGAACTAAAGACAATTATATTATAAAATTGTTTTGAATCAAGTAACCACTAAAAGAATTAATATCATGGCACAAAAATATTTTTGAGTTTCTTGAGTTTTTTCTAAAAACTCATGTTTTTAAAATTATGTCTTTGAGATTTGGATGACTATTAGCAAAACACAAAAATACAAAAATAAGTAGACTTAGAATATTTAATTATTCACAGATAATTACTGAAATAAAACCTTTATCAATTAAAGAAGATTAAGAAAGACAAAGAATAAATACTCTAAATTTTACATTTGTTTTAGTGTTTTTTTTTCACAATCTGTCTTTTATTCAGGGTTATTGCAAAGAAATGCCCCTGTAATTAACATGTTAGATTTTTTAGTGACTTATTTTACTGTGTAGCATTTTATTGCTGATGTGTCAGTGTAATGTTCACAGTGCTGCAGGGAATAATCAGAGCATGCATTAGGCATTTCACTTCGTATTTGGTATCCTGGTAAGACAAGATGAAATGTTTTGAAGTTTAGTTTAGAATTAAAAAAACCCAACAAAATCAGTTCTATGCAAACACTGGGAAGACCTAACAGTAATTAATGAATGAATTTGATAGGAATGTATGTCTATTTTCACTGGGTTGGACCTGATGAAGTTTTCAGAGTATTTCAAGAATAGGTGCCAGCAGTGTCACAGCCCTGAGCGAGCAGTTCATTCACGGGTGTGCTGACAGGAGGCAGAAAAAGGCACTGTCTACCTGTGAAACACAGCAACAGCAATGCTGGGGACTTACACACCCCCCAGCTTAGCAACAGCCACTGGAAAAGCACTGGAACAGATAATGAAGATTTGTTAACAACTGTGTAACAAGGAAAAGAATAAGAGCTAACATGGATTTATAAACTGAATGTGTCAAACTAGTTTAATTTCTTCACTTAATAAGGCAACAAAGAGCATAAATATGAAGTAAATAAATGTCATACATCTAGTTTGTACCCAGGCTTTTGTCATTGTCTTATGGCATAGCCTGGATCAAATCACTATAAACTCAATAAAATACTGGCTGGAAAGCAGTACATATAGTAGCATCATAGACTATGTTGAGAAGGAAGGGACCCACAGGGATCATCAAGTCCAACTCTCAGCCCTGCAGTGGACACCCCGAGTCACGCCATGTGCCCGGGAGCATTGTTGAAATGCTTCTTGAACTCTGGCAGGTTATGTGTTGAGCCAGGAGCAGATGCTGAGCTGGGCTCTGCAAGAATCTCTCCTGGGTGTGGTGAATTGCATGTTGCCAGTAATGGAGTGGAAAGCAGGAGAAAGAGCATAATGTACTAAATTCACAGTGCCTAGCTGGGAAAAAACAAAAGTCTTGGGAAGAACGAGATCCAATTCAAACATCTTAAGGTACAATCTGAGAAAATCATGGAGTTCAAGGAAGAGAAGTACAGGGTTAGGCACGAACAATAGCAATAAGATAAGGGACAAAGGGCTCAGATATGGTCTTGGAGGTCTGGAAGGCACAGAACATTGCAAGCTGAACATTTATCAGTGGGTAGCACAGATCAGCAATGGCATACTGTTGGGGAAGGGTCAGCTGTTTTCCTGGGATGGAGAGATGACTATTGTCTGGTCCATCTTTTTCATCTACTCAGGACAGATGTTGCTTCAGCTGGAAAAATGTCTCTATTTACAAGCATAACACTTTGAGAAAGTTGTGAATCAACTGGAGAAACTATTTTCCTGCTGTAGGTAGAGAAAATATTGGTCATAAACTGCAGAGAGAAAGATTCAGTCTAGATATTAGGGATTCTTATCAGAATATTTTATTTTGGGAAGAAATTGCCTAACAGAATTGTGGAAGTACTGTCACTGGGGGATTTCAGGAGCAGATTGGGTAAACATCTGTCAGGAATATGGAAGTTATATTTGATACTCTGCTGAAGCAGAGAATAGACTAGATGGCTTCTCACTTCTCCCACCCTGGTTTTTGATGATTTGTTGAAATGATCTCAAGCTACCAGTTTTGACTAAATGACCAACTGTTCTTACGCTGAAGTCAAGTGATGTCATTTTCTATTGATTTCACTAGCCTTGGATCAGGAACAGGGTGAAGGAATACAAATGCCAATCGCAGAATAAGTACATGAAAGGCCTGAGCCCCCTCCCATTAAATTCAGGAGAGACTTGATCTCTTTCAATGGAGGTTTAGATGAATTCTAAATGTGTACCATGCATACATATGTGTAGATATATATATGTCTATATAAATAGATAATGTTAATACAGTTCTGTCAGTTAAGCAGTATCTCTGAAAACCTACTGTTTGAGAAAGTGTGAGAGAACTAAAAATCTACCAACATCATGTCTTTCCCAGAGTTTAGCTCCAAAGTAAGAGTTCCCCAGTGATGCACATTCCAAGAAATTCTCACAGACTTGCTGATAGCACCTGGTTGGATGAGGTACCAAAGCATTCAAATGCACGGCTATAATGAGTGAGTATGATGCCAGGAAAAAAAACCAGATACTCTTGGTCACCTGCATTTTCCTTTTTCATTTTAGGGGCTTATACTGTATTCCATGAGTGATAAAAGTGGGATTTTGTGATCTTGTTTTCTGGGAGTGGAAGAAAACTAGCAGTAGAAATAATCAAAATGTGAAAAAGACTCTTTTCAGCTTTTTTGGGACCTAGCCAAACTCATAGATGGCAGCACTGTAAGAAAATCCCTTTTTAAACTATTTCATTTTAGACTGGACCCAAGATTGTAACTTTTCTGTGTCTTTTACATTAAGCAAAGTTCCTTTCTATTGTCTGGAATTTATGCTCATCCTCTTAGCACACAATTTTTTCATAAGCCTAGCCTTAGGAGTTTTACAGCTTCCAGAACCAGAGAGGCTTGGCCAGGTTTAAATAAACATCCATGCTAACCATTTACCACCAAGCATTATGATGTTTGCTAGCCCTATGGAATGCATCAGCTGATACACTGCTATTTTTATTGAGGTTTTAATCAGAATTCTCTACCAGAGAGAACAGAGAAATTCAGAAACCAGCTGTGTGCTCTCTATTACAGAGAGGCAGTGATATGTAATAGTATTCAAGAAAAGAAGAGATCAGGAACAACGCACTCACCTGCCATGCATGGTCAATAATAATATTTCAATTCTTGAAGGAAACACCATGACTCAATGGGTAAAACAACAGATAAGGACTGTTGCACTGCATTACTGCAGTACATCCCTAATTTTTGGAAGCCACTTAATTTCCTTCTCTTTGCCTCATTTCCCCTATCACGAAACAGGATGAACATTCATGTGAGATTCATAAGGCTATGAGGATAAAAAAGGTGTCGAAAAAGAACAGTTGTTCCATAGTTAAGTAGAAATGAATGACAAATGTTTTCATATTATCTCTACTTAATATTTACTGAGAACATGAAATTGTTTGAATACTTCAATCCAAATCAGGTTCCTACTTTGAGTCCCTAAAAAAGGGTCAGCTTTACCCAGGGTAAGATGAACATTATAAATGAGATACTAGACTGCAGAATAGTCCTTTATTAAGTAAAGGCAACTTTGTTTTTTAGTGCAGGGAATATAGGTTTGTATCTTATCTTAGAATTCAGTTGAGGTTATCCAGTGGAGGAATGATGCACAAGAGATAGCTCCTAACTGTGCTTCCAGATTTTAGGGTTAGTTTAGTAATGAATGCAGCTTTTTGCACCACAAGGGTTACAAGTCCTTCACTTCACTTCACTCTTAGACACTCATGTGAAGAAACAGCAAAATGTTTGAGGACCTACCAGATCATCACAGTCCACAAAGGTGGGCTTTTGTCTCGTTTGGAACATTCCTCTGAGGGATCTAACGGTTTCAGATTTGAGGGTCTGTGTGCCTGCTCTGAAAGAACAACGTCATTCAATAGGCTTGCCACAAAATGCCTGGAGGAATTCAAACACCAGTGCGTGTATGTGCATGAAGCATTCTGGTCTACTGTCAGCCAAATCCAGCAGAGGAAAGAACTAGAAAGGTTTAAGGAGCAAGAGAAAAATGTGTAAAGGTTAAATTCAGTGCTAAAATCACTGACATTTGAACAACAGAGATTTAAAAGAAAAGTGAAAGTGTCAGACATTAACTAGGGTTACTGTACTGGAAACTTCATCTTGGTAATGATTTCAAAGCCAAAAAAACCCCAATGTAAAGCACAAGAAACCTCAACAAAAACACCCCAAACCAACCAGCTAGGAATACTGTGGGTGTGCATAAGCTTTTTTTAAAAATGCTGCTAATTAGAAAATATGCCTTTCTGAGGATGTGATCAATATAAAATTTTGCTTGTCACACATGTATAAATCTACTCTTTTGTAATTAAAATCAAAACTAATTTAGGAATTAATGTCATAAGAGCATAAATATTGTAGAACAGAATTATAAAAATTATTTCATAACAGTATTTTTATGAATTATGTATTTTCTTAACATCCCTTAATATGTTTTACTTCATCTAAATATCATGGATGGATTAATTGACTGTTAAACTATTGCTTACTTAATGTACAGGCATGAATATTTCTCTTGTTTTCTTTCTGACTGAGAGGACATGAACCTTTTTATGAAGAACAAATCAAAGCAAAATTCTTGCTAAGCATATAATATGAAATTTTATGTTTCATTTTTAAAGTAATACTTCAATGTGTTCATGCTTAGCAACAGTAATCCTTCTAAAAAAGCCTGAAAATCCCAAGAGACCAAGAGAGGCTGGTAGAGCCATAGAGCTCTAACTGATGTATCTTCAAATTTTTTAACAAGTGTTTGAATTCGAGAAGGATTTCTCAACACCATATAAATAAAAAACAAATGGAGCAAAAAAGACCATAAATACCATAAATTCGGTGAAGGATTAATAAGATTTATACAGGTGTCTCTACATGTTTTTTTGCCCAGTTTGCAATTAAGAAAGAACAGACATAGGTATACATTAAGTTCCTTTCATTTAATCTCATCCACCAGAAAATATATAGAAGATAATAGTTCTTCTTGAGCTAGCCTGCCCTTGCCATTGGCATTACTAGCTCTTGGGATACTTGCTAGGAACATGATTTCAAATCTCTCCTGAAATCTAGATGCCTTTAAGAGACCCAAAACAATAAACATCAATCATAAGCCATCAGTATCCCTCCTATGAGCATATGTGCATATACTCAAAAGTCTGGATCATTTTTTGTAGTGGCATGAGCAAGTGTGGGCTTCCTGGATCCTGTTTCTTTGAGACCTTTTGGCTTCAGTCTTTTTGTGTCTTAGCTGACCACATTGCCGAATAACAAACAGCAGTTATACTAAAATCAAGTTTGGAGAAAATAGCTCCAGATTTGTCTTTCATTCTGCCTTGAAAAACTCATCCTTGCTGAGACTGCTGCCTTTCAAACAGCAGTATTTCTGTCCTGAAGACCTACTGATATTTGAAGTACAGTAAATCTAATTTTCAAAACCCAACAGTTGTTCATATTTCGTTTGGCTCGAAATTCTAAGTTCATCCACTCTGTTTTGCTTTCCACAGGGCTGGTGAGGGGTAAAATTGCACCCAACTAGGGGAGCTCTAACTGTAGTTATTGATATGACAGAAGCCAGGCTGAGAGGAGGTATCTCAAAGATCAGATCAGGGCTAATGCCTGAGGGTGTAGCATGTAATCAATAAAACTGTAAGCATGGGAAGTTGGGATCAGAGTGTGCAGGTTCTGACCACAGCTGTGTCAGTTCCTGGCATTGTATCAGCACAGGTCTTCCAAAGTGATCCTGAGCAGAGAGGAAGAAGCGATGCCAAGGGAAGGATACAGACAATTAATAATTAATAGAGACAGCAGCACTGCTCAAGAGGGTCTGTAATAACTTCTAAAGTCATGTCTTGGGTTTCTCTTTTATACAGAATAGTTACTTCCTTGATTTTTATTTTCCTTGGAATGTATTTCCGTTGTTCAGCATGTTGGTTTCCTATATCACTCCTATCAGACAGTATGAACCTTAGTACTTTGGAGCTATGTAGTTTCTTTTCATGTTACCCTGGCAACTGAATAACTAACACTTGAAGAGGAAGCAATAAAGAAGTGCGTTTTAATTCTTTTACAGTTTGATAGAGCTTGAGAGATGGAGAAACTGTGCATTAACTTCATGAGAGGGGAGAAAGCAAACTGCTTTTTGTTTATATCTTCTGACTGCTCTGAAAATATCAACCCTATTGCTTTTTTTCAAAGAGCACACTAATCTGAATTGATGTATTTATGTTAAATGGAATACTAGATATAGATTATTTGTAATACAGATTTATGTGTTTAGCATAGTAGATCAAAAGTGAAAAGAGAGAGGAATGAAAAGGCTGAGCCACATCTTAGCCACTTCCTAAACTCTTGGCTTTCAGGGACAGTTGTATTTATACAAGCTGGTCAATTTTACCTTTTGTTTCACTCAGCTTCAGAAACAAAAGCAGGTGGGACAACTGAAGAAGGCAGAAGGATAAACTGGCAACTTGACTTTTTGAGGAGCGAGGTGGATTAGTTTTTGGAGAACCCATGAGGTGGATAGATAAAATTGACCTACCAATTTTTTCAGGAAGCATTTGCCTTTAGATGAGGCAAATAAATATATCTACAGATAGACTGATATTTAAAAACCCCCACATTTTCCTTAACGGAATCATTCCTTCTGTTAAATATAGCTATTTTTTTGCTAAGGAGACTGTTATTTATCCCACTTGGTGCAGAGTTGTGGAGGATGGCACAGAGGGAACCAGTCTGCATAAGGGACTCAGAACATAGTCAAAATACTGTGGTCTAGGGACAGTTCTGAGAAGATGAAATTTAATTGAGACTTCTTCAGAAAAGGCAGATGTACAAGGCCTAGGATAACACTTACCAGAAAAGGGTAGAAAGGTATAATATCCCTCTAACCAATCCACGTCTTGTGAGAAAGATGTTCTATCTCTTTATTGCGTCTTTCCTTCCCTTTTCCTTTTTGTCTGCTGTTTTCTGTCTCATATTTTACTTTTCTCCTTGCATAGCATAACAATTCATTTTAATCAGCTCTTCTTCCATAACCTGCGGCTTTAGTATTCCGCATCTTTCTGCAAGCTAAAATTGCTCTCCAGAGCATTGCTCCACCCACACTTTGATGGATTGGTGTTTACATGTTACCTCTCCCTACTCTCTGAAAAGGGCTGCCTGCACACAGGCACACAGCACTGACACTTCCACTCTTAGGTACAACATGTGGCATGGATCTGACTGGACCTGCAGTGATGCTTTTGAATTTCTATCATTGTGCTTGAACATGTTTTGCTATCAAAACCAGTTTTGGAGAGATGTTCTGTCCTCATCAGACATATGTCATGTCTGACTCTACATTTTTTTTTCATTTGCATTTCTCCAATCCTCAAAAAAAGCACATCTTCTGCTATTAATGATGGTTGACTGGTACTGTCAGTGTCCTATTAAGTTAGATAATTTGGATCATAAAACTGCAAGCATGCTCAAGATTTTCGATACTTTTAATTTGCAAAGTTTTTTGACACATGGGAATATCCCTTTCTTCCCCTCAGAGAGGCACAGCAGCAAATGCTGATTTCAAACCTTTGAATCTGTCCTAACTTTCTCCAGAACATCCACCACAGTGGTTCCTTTCCACTAGTGGTGAGTTGGTGATATTGAAAAGATGATCACTCTGAAAGTCCTCTTCATAACCTTCCTTTTCTGAATTTGTAAGATGACAAATAATTTCCACCTGAACACCTGTGACATTTTGGTTCTGAAACAGTCTCAAATACCATGCTGTTCATTAGTGGCAATTCAATTTCCTGTACCTCTCTGCTTCAGATTTGCTTCAATGCATAGAGTGTGCATATTCATTAAAAGCAACAATAATGAAGTTTTGCCGAAAAAGAAGGGTGTGTAAATAGAAGATGCCTGGGGCAAAGCTGTGTTTTGTGTTCTGGACATTTATATAGCTATTTACAGTGCTATTCAGTTAAATAATAATAATAATAATAAAACCCCAAACCCCACTGAATTACCATAGCAACTGAAGCAAGTATGTGTTACATTTTTAATCTCTGAGATACACAAACCCTTACTAAGAAAACAAGTGGAAGAAAAAATGTGAACTTGTGTGCTTTCCCTATGTTTGAAAAGAATATTTTTTTTTCTTATTTCCTTGCCAGTACTTAATGCTGCCTTTGTTAGGGGAGTAGCTTTGTTCTCTTTGCATTGTTCCACTTGCATCTCAGGCAGAGGATGTGTGCAGGAGACAGCTGGAATGCATTCTCTTTCGAGACATTTTGGAAACTGCCAGGAGTGTGCAGCAAATGGTGGCTATGAAGCCACTACAATATTTTTTCCTGGTACACTGGAATGAATTCCACAGGTGAACACATGGGGAACACATCTATAAATAAAAATTGTATTTCATATCTGCAGAAAACTACTTGCTATGCTCTTCTGAATCTGATGTACATGGAAATACTTGTTCAAGTTTATTTTCCCTCCCTCCCCACCCCAGCTGTTCAGTTTTACTTGGTTTCCTTAAATCCCTTTTGAATTAGAGTACACAACACTTCCACTACATAAAAGATCCATAACAGTTCTGTTTAAAAATAAATAAACCCACATCAGGATGTGTTTTGTCTAAGAAGAATGAGAGGAAAGAGGCATTGGTTAATCCATCAGTAGCTCTTCCATTACTCTCCTATGGTGGTAAACTGGAATTTATTCCTTTTGTTGATGTCAAATATTTTTTTCTCTATTCTATCCACTCCTGTTATTGGCACAATAATTACAAATCCTCTTATCAAGACAATCAAGGGACTAAACTAGCTGCTTTCTCCATATTACTGCAGCACTTTGTTTTGAATCTCTTGCAAAAAATGGGGCTTTTGCAGTAACATGCCTGGACACTTCACTGTTTCCAAGACAAACAGCTCTTGAGCCAAGACTAATTTGGACAGCATGCAATAGCTTACATGGTTTTGTTCAGGAGATTCAGAGTCCTTTAGAAGAGCTAAATGAGCCTTGCAACAGCCCTAGAAGGAACAGCTTGTGGGTAGCTTGAGGTACAAAAGGATTGTGTCTGCCCAAAGCTGCGTGAGTTGACTTAGTGGTGCAGAGGATCACAGTTCTCTGAACAATTTCAAGTCTGATCCTGTTGATACAAGCTCCAAACATCCATTTTAACCAAGTATATCTTCATGATCCTTAGAGAAAAATCTATCCTCATTTCCCTCTTAAATAACTGCAACTTAATCTATGACTCCAAATTTTGGAGAAAATACTTAAGATATTAATGTGAGGTGCTCTTTATGTTCCTTACGGACATAAAATTCTAGGTAGAACCTTACTGTGATTTGCCAGCATGGCTGCATAGCATCCTTTCCAGAGCTGGCCAAGAGTGTATCTCTTGGAAATGAATGTTTTCTCAGAATGAAACTTTTCATGGGAAATCTGCCATTTCTGATGAGGTTTCATTTTTAAAGTTTTTGATGTAATCACAGCAGAATGTGTATAACTTCTTGGGTTAGAACACTGTAATTTGCTTGGATACTATGCATCATGCAAAAGTCAAACTGAACTAAATAGCTGGAGTTTACCAGTAAAAAATATTTTTTAGTTATAAGCAGATGTAAAAACTTTATTAAAAATTTCTTAAAAAGTGAAAATTCTGGTTTCATCTAGCTCTAATTTTTACCTCAAGATGGTGAAATAACAGCAGCACAAGTCAGGTTTTTTTTCTGATTCATTTCTGCTGGCTAGCCTTGAAGTAGCACTTCCAGCTCCAGTGATTGTTGAGCAAAATCCACAAATGAAATATGAATTTTCAATAGCTTATGTTCAGCCTGAATTAAAAACAAGTAATTTTTTCCTTTCTTTCTCATCTTGGAGTTCATCATGCAGTGACAATTTGAAATTTACAACCCAGACATTTAACATCCTTCACAAGAACATATAATTTGAAAAACTTGTGAAGAGAAATGTCTCTGCTTAAAAATGGCACTATCTCTTTGTAAAAAGACCCCTGTCATTTAAATTTCTGTTCAGTTTCCTATCTTAAGCTAAATAACACCGACATTTTTTTTCAGATGTATTTTTTGGAAAGTTGCACAGATTAGATATTAGCTTAAAAGAGTTTTAATGTGACATTGCTGGCTTTCTTCTATATCCCTTTGCATAAATTTGCAGCTAATGCAGAATATAGATTTTATTGAATTCCATTGCTGAAAATAGAGACAATGCCATTTAGTAGACATTCATAATCCTGCAAACTACTGAGGCAAAATTTACCCTAAATTTGGAAAATGAACCCCATGTATTTTCTTTCAAAAATGTGTGTGAGGAGTATTTAAGATGAGATTAATAAAATGAGGCTTGATGTTGAACTCTGACTCCTTTGGATATTGGACACAATCTCTTCTGGTAAATCCCACAAAATGCATGCCTCTATTTTCTGTTAATTTGCCATCTTTCCAAATCTATTTTTTACACACCAGTATCTTTCAATTATGTTTGGCATACATGATTCAAGTAAATACCTCCTCATGTCAAGACCCCAAAAAGCAGGGATTTCTTTCTCATACATTTAATAGAAACACTCATTTCTCCACTAAGCTAGAGAAAATGCATCATTTAGAACACAAGCCTTGTGGGAAATGGCTACCTTGGAAAACTGAGTTCCTTCATATTTTAATTGGCATTAAAAAGTCTTTTAATTCTTCAGTATTTCAGATGTATTTTAGGCACCTCCTCATATTCCCCCCTCTTCTTTTCATATAGAGACAGTAGAAAGAAGAGGGAGGGAGAAATCCAAAACTGAAGCTCCACAAAATTTGTTCTTTGATGTGGAAGTTTCATTTGATAAATTGGACAAGGGTGAAAATGAGAAGCGCGAGACACAAGAAACTGTACTTCATTTGTGAAGCAGTGGAGCAGATTTCATATTTTGATTAGATGAGATGCTTATCTCAAAAAAGTTAACAAAAAGAATCCAAAGGAGTGCCCACAATGGGCATGGTAAGCTACATTGTCCCACAATGTTTTCTTTCCTCATCCTCAATAAACAGGCTTATGATTATTATTAGAATTGCAGACCACAAAACCGGTATGACAGCAAGCCAGATTTTACACTAGGAAGTGCTCCCTTTAATGTGTTTAAAATACTGTACAGAATCTTTTTTAATTCAAATACTGGTATCAAATTGAGGGAGGAATATTTCTGTAGGGCAACTTTGATGATGATCAAGAGGCACAGAGCTAAACTTGCAAAGCATGCAATGTAAGTGCTTAATTCCCTGTTTCAAGAGGATCTTTGAAGCTGAGGATTCCTTAATATGAAGCATGTTGCACAAGTTACAAGCAATCCTTCTATGCCAAGTAGTTATTCAGGGGTGGGGGTTGCTTAACATTTCCTACAGCCAGCCAATGCTGGATGCTTGCCAGGAGTGAAAGACAGCAACTAATACATACACAAATGCACTTTAAAAATGCACATGGGGAGACAGGTACATAAAGCTTCTGTATTTTGAGTTTATTAGTGATCTACCTTGTTTTAGCTTAATCTTTCATTCACCTAGTATTTCTATGATGAAAGTGATTCAAGCCCGCACTGCATGAGCTCAAGACTGCATTCAGTCCTGGGTTGACACATTTCTCCAATTAGTCAGTGTTTATTAAAAATGTCTATAGTCGAGTTTACTTTGTGATCATCCATGTCTCGTGCTTTATATTATGAGCATACTAAGAAACAGAACCTTTTCCTTGTCTTACCTGCAGTTTGAGACCTATCTGCTCATCTGGCAATGATCATGGAAACAAAGATGTGAAGAAATATTTTTTAGGTATTTTTGGTTTGGTTTGGTTGTTGTTTTTTTGGTGGCCTTTTTGTTTTTTGGGGGGTGGTTTGCTTGATTGATTGTTTGTTTGTTGGGTTTTTTGGGCTTTTTTTTTGCTTTTTGTTTTTTTGGGTTTTTTTCAGTTGGTTCTTTTTAGGTTTTTTGTGTTTTGTTTTTTTTTTTAATGAGTGATTCAAGGTACAATTAAGGCCAGAAATGACTATGATTTCAGACTAGATTATCGTCTTTCCATTTCAGGATTCACAAGGGGAATAAAAGTATGAACAGGGTCACAAAGGGGTAAAAGAATAGATCACTCTCTTGGCAGAGTCCTGTATTGGTGGTCAATTTAGGGAAATGAGCTATATGTTATGGGCTGTGAGCATTTTAGTTCTAAAAAGAGAAACAGTCTAAAATTGCTTAGAAAGTAATTTCTAAACTTTGGTATGTTTTGAAACTGGGCATGAACTTCTCAGTTCCCTTGGAGTCTTTCTAAACCCACTCACTTTATCTCTTGTCCCCGTGCTGTGTTGCAGTTTCTTTAATCTCCGAAGCAGCTGCAGAAGTTCACAGGCCTCTCTGTTTTGTAGTCTGGTAGATTTTCTGATACAACTAATTGGTTTTGACTCCCCTGGAATGGTCCATTGTGGTTTTACATAGTTTGACATTGTAATGAGATACATTTGTTCACAATGTTAATTTTGTTAGCACTGAGATTCTTTATTTCTATGAAATATTAAGAAACACAGAATGAATTCAGGATCTCCAGACTTGTGCCATGAGCAGCAATGCAGATTACACAGAAGTCACAATGTTTTAATTCATTCTGCTATGCTTTCATTCCTGGGTTGTAAGCCCAAATACATTTCCCTTTAAATGCTTTAGAGGTAGACAGGTTGGGTTTTCATTGCTTCTAAATATGTGGCTGCCTTGGGGCTTCTAATTTATTTATTTTTTTAATGGAGTGAGAGGCTATAAAACCTATGTGCTGTAAAGCAGACAGACAAAGTTTCCTACCAGTGCACCAGGCTCAGTTAAAAGAGCAGATATCTTCAAGTTTACTTAACTCTTGTTCCTAGGCTTCTAATTAAAATCACTGAAATGCTCCCCAT
This sequence comes from Drymodes brunneopygia, assembly GCA_013400955.1. Lineage (NCBI taxonomy): Eukaryota > Metazoa > Chordata > Aves > Passeriformes > Petroicidae > Drymodes > Drymodes brunneopygia. Next base: position 1,853,239 of record VZTZ01030498.1, read on the forward strand.
TTTGAAAAGGTCACATCTGATTTCATCTGAGACATTCCCTTTGTCTCATTCTCGCTGTCTCTGGTTTATATACTTACAAAAAACTGAGCAATTATGGTCAACTGTCCATTACCAGTAGGAAGATTACCTGGTTTGGGGATGAGCATTGGCAGAGGTGTGGACACAAACTCCTTGCCTCCACACATACATTAGCAGAGCTTGACCCAGGAGTGCAAGGCAGAGACTCATGAATAACTCTGCATGAAATGAGGGAGCACTGGGGAATGGTGTAACTATGAATGAGTTTATTTGTTCAGCCCTAATGCTTAAGAATAACAGAAATTTGATTCTTCTGATTGTTATTGTATTAATTAATTCAGTTCTAATCTATGGTTCTCATTTCAATAACCTAAAATACCAGAATTTTGGATGCCATTTATAAGGTTAACTTTTAAATATATTTTTAAAGTATTGTAATATGATAATTGCCTTTATGTTCAGGAGATTCATGGGGTGCACTCTTCAAATGTGGTTATTTATCTTCATCTATTTTCATGGTTCCCATTACCATAATATACGAGTTTCATACCCTTTAATGTGTGAATCTGCCCCAGGCCTCTCTGAATAAGTGAGTACATTAGCTACATTTTGAAAACTGAATGAAATTCATTCCATCCAGCTTTAATTGTCTAAGTCAGGCCTCATGTTGTTGCCTTTGATTCCAGCATGGGCTATAAAAAAGGTCAGGCTGTTAACTTAGCCTGGCTGGCTTGTACCCTAGTCTCTGCAAAGCCTGTTCAGGAGTCTGAGCACCTAAGTAAGGTAGTAACACTATCCCTTCAGGAGACTAGCTAACAGGTTTTCAGAGATGTCTAGACACTTGAGAAAGCAGAGGAATATCAAATGGGATTAGAAAAAAAAGCTGAAATGCTTAGGCGTGTTGAAGACTTACAGAAGACATTTATGTCCCTCTGCCTGTGTTGCCAGAGTAGAGAAGGGTCTGGAGGTCAGGTCTGCAAAGTCCTGTGCTTCTGCTTAGTCACTGGGTCAGTCATCTTTTCTGCTGCTTTATTTTTCTGTAATTCATGTCTTAGGACAGATAATAGACGTTCTGCCCAGTGACCTTTGAGAAGTCTTTTTAATCACATTTGTGCCTAGGGAATACCAGTAAGAAATAACACTAACAAGTACTGCATGATGACAGGGTCAGAAGCTGTCCCCTGTTGAGTGGGTAAGAGGAACAGTAAACTTTGTCCTTCATAACTATTTCTTTTTAATATGTGACATAAGAAGAAAGATAAATATCACTTCCTTTATTTGTATAGTTTATGATATTATTCTTTCTGGAAATACTAGTCTGTAAGACTTTTTCATCAGATAGCATTCAAGTCCTGGCTCAATCGATGGTATTTGCTTTAACCAGCCATACCAAAAGGTCTGTGTTCCTGTGTACCTGGTGTTGCTGTATGGCTTTATTGTCTCCCCTCAACTTTCTTTCCATTAATCTGAAACCTTAAAACAACGTAACAAAATTTGCCGCCAGGAAAGTAATGATCCTCCAAAAGAAATTCAGTGCGACTGGAGAGAACCATTTTAATTAGCTGACAGAATTGCATTGTTTAGGTTTCTTTTAAAAATCAATGAAGTGGCTGCAAATGTTTCTAATGTCTTCATGTCTTTAAATCTCTCACTGGGGAGCCCTCATTCTTAACACAAAACAAGTTTTTATTTTTTTGAAATTATTATAAAGGCAACTGATACTTGGAGGAGACTAAAATGCACTTCGTGTCTCCAGTGATTTTCTGAGTTTGTTTAGTGGAAAAAACATTTTTAAAATCTTTGCTCTATTTCTGCTTTCTCTTGGGTTTTGGGGTTGCTTTTTTTCCCTGACTTTATGTGGGTCAGATGTACATGCTATGGATTTTTATTTTTATAGACTATTGTGCTATCAAAGTCTAAGCCTGAAGTAAATAATTCTTCTGAAAATCTCTCTGTCCCATGAGGATACCACAGACTTGTGTATGTAGGACCATGCTCATCTAAGATTACCTGAAACTGTAGTCTAATACACAGGTCTAGACCAATCTTCCCTTCCATTCACAAGCAGAATATATAGAATTATGCATACTGCTCTTGTAACACTTGTCAAGTGGCTACCACTGACTGAGAAGGGCCTCAGGACAGCACCAGGCAGCTCTGTAATACCCTCAGGTGAATATTGTCAGGGACCATCGATTTCTAGAGGTCAAGCCCCTGTAACAGTTCACGCACCAAGCCCTCCTTCACTCGTTGTGTCTCTATGTTTGCATCAACCTGGATTTATGTTTCCAAGGCCTGAGGCTCAGCAGTGCTGGCAAAGACAGAGGTGAAGAAAGCTTTAAGAACTTCTGCCATTTCAGCATGGTTGGTCAAATTTATCCATCTCTCCTGTACAACAGTGTATTTTCCTTCTGTTTCTGATGGTTGTTTATGTACCTGAAGAACTCTTTCTTGTGTTTTTTGACATCTCCGGACAATTTTAATTCAAGCTGAGCTTTTTCTTGTCTAGCTGCATCTCTGTACACCCTAGCAATGCCTTTGTAGTTGTCAACAGGTATTCAACAGATGGTTTGTCTTCTGGTTTACATCTTGGGGAGCAACTGAGGAATACTTGTCACTGCTCTGGTTCACCTGACTTATTTCTCAGTTGTGGAGGTGTGACCATTGTCATTTTGGATCTCACCCACCGAGTCCTTAGCTTTGTCTCTCACTCTGAAAAGAACTGATTTAATCTAAGTTGCTGTATAACTCACAAAGAAATATTGCAAAAGTGTTGCTTTTTCACTTTTCATTTGTCTTCTCCTTAGAAAAGATTTAGTGACAGTATTAAGCCAAGTTCTGATGACATTTATGCCTGTGCAAATCTCAAATAAGGCATGTTTTTCTGGACATAATTAGAGAGGATGCAAAGATCACAGCTTATCAACTGAACTGCTTTTTTCTCGGGGCTTTTTCAAAAAGATCAATCATGAGTCCAGTCCTTCATTCCTCACTCCCAGGAAACTTATTTGAATTTTCCTTAATGAATATCAGTACTGTTAATCTCCAGTGATTAGAAAGTCACAGGCAAGCATAAAACTCTGAAATCCTTGAGACTTCTTTATATGGGAAAAATTCTTCTTGAGACCTTTCCTAATTTCCTATCCAACATAAACAATACAGAAAAATACTCAATATTTTACTTTCCATTTCTCTCATTCCATTAGTATGCAACAGATAATATTGTTGGTGTTTTATTCCTATTACTTCTTTTGAACTCTATTAGATATTTATGCGTTATTTCTCATGTACACTACGACACTACTACAACAGCTATTTCATCATTAGAAGTTACCATTATTCTTATACAGTATCTCTAATTTATTTTTTTTCTGATTCAGACTCTCAATTACAATACTTAGTTCTCTCTGTCCAGACCTTTCCTAGCTGATCACTTGTAAATGTGTCAATGTTTGTGAAAGAGTAAATAGAATTTAATTCGGAATCTCAATTCTTCCATAGCATCCCTCTTGAAAAACAACCTAATTGATTTGAAACTGCTTGTCTTAAAGGTTAGGAGAGCCTTAATATAGACATTAGATAGAAGAAAAAAAATTCTGTTACTAGAGTTCTACCTCTGAACTTACAAAGACAAAATGAAAACATTTCTATAATACAGAAAATATGTTTCACAGCCATATAAGCAACCAATAAAAACATTCCTTTGGAGGAAAATTTAACAAACAGTTTCAGAAATCAAATGACAGAATAAGAAATGTCCAATCTATGTATCAAAAAAGGTAGAAAGAAGGTTCACTCTAGGGGATTTTGTGTTTATGTTCTCATGACAACAAAACTGAGAGTATTACCAAAGGGAGAGAAATCATTTTCTATCTTTGAAAGATTTTATTTTAGAGAACTACAAAAAAATTCAGACAACTACAATGTATCATTATTCCTGACGGAAAAAAAATAGTGACGTAGCTCTGATGTCAAATTGTACCATAGTTTTAGGAGTAGGAAGAGCATTTTGAAATTCATTAAATATAAGCATTTTACCCCCATCCAATACATAAATTACAAGTAAAGCTAGAAACAGCTTACATTGCATTTGTTGTACAAATACTCATGAGGAAACACCATCTTGATTTGACAGAAAGCTCCTTTTGAGGCAAGAGCAATGTAATTCTCCAAGGAGTTTACCCAAGAATTGGATAGGAACTCACTTCAGCAAAGGAGGCATCTCCCTTTATTTGGAAATCCTCTTCCCTAGCTACACCTCCACAGCTTGTCAGTAACATCTATGACTTAGTTCAACCTTTTCATAGACAACGATCAGTAACATAAATGTGGTGCTCATATTTAGTCCATGTAGTCAAATTTCAGCAATAGTTAACTTTTTTCTTGACTTTAATTCTTGTATTGTTATTGAAATAGGAAAAAAAAAGAAATTTCAAGTGCAAAGTCAAAAGATCCTCTATGAAAGCTGATGCTGTAGTGTGCTTGAAGTGCTAATATGACATACAGTCTTCACTGGCCTTGTTGAACTGCTTTTGTTAGTTTAATCACTCCCTAAATTTCTGAAATCATGAATGGACCCAAACACTGGGTGTTTCGATACAATTACTGTGCTGGTCAGCACCATTTATTCAAAAGCTCTGAGTGTGTCTGTAAGAATAAGAGACCTGCTTTAGTAGTCAAGTTTTGGTACATGCCTTGCACTCTAGGGTGTGGAGAGACATTTTTATTTCTTCATTAGGAGTGAGATAAGCGGTCTAGGTGTTCACCACAGGGTGACCAAAGAGTGTGGGGGCTTTTGGCTCAGCCTTGCAAACAGTTAGCTTGTGTCCACTGAGCTTAACATCACTGCACACTTTGCTGAGTTTGTATGGTAGAGGTAAGAATAACTAAAAATGGCCACTTCTGCAGTCACACGTTATTTCCATTTTATGCCTTCCCAATCTGTAACTCCAACTTTTCTCAGGCTGTTAGTCATCTTCTAAAACTTTCACATTTCTGGTGTTTAGAGAGTTTTAGGGCTCAGAAAGAGCTGTGAAAGTATGCAATTAGTGACAAGGATGAGAAATGGCAGAACCTTGTCATTTCATTATATTTATATTGTAATGCTCACAGAGCTTCCCAGTAGCCAGCTGCCCCTTAGGCGAGCTATTGCACAGATCTAGCAGAAGACTGCTGTTGCCCTCTCTGTCTTAGACTTCAAAATTGGACTTTTTGTAGTTTGTCAGAGGGGAAACTGGAGTACTTATATTTGAAAAGTGGTGGTATCATTTGCATCGGGTTGACAGGAGAAGAGCATAGAAAAGCACAAGCTTAAGATACATCTATTGCAGACTTCACTGCAATGTAAAGGTACTAAATGGGTTTTAGGTGAGGCTGCTCAGAGAGATTAGTACCCACAGCAGCACAGAATTCAGTGTGGAGTATCCATATGGATGAGCAGCTAAGCTGCATGATGTTATAATTAAATAGTATGTGGTACTAGAGTGAGCTGCCTTTTTTTTTATTCAGCTGCCTAGGATATATCTACATTGCAGTGCCATTTGTGGTGTGGATGCAAACTACTTTAGCAAGATCCAGATTTCAGTTTCTCAAACACTTGCTTAAGCAGAAAGGAAGCTAAAATTCTCCTATCTCTATTTTTATGTCTGTGGCTTTCCAGGGTTTCTGTTTTCTTCCAGATTGCATCGCCATGTCACATGTAAAATTCCACATCCAAAAAAGTAACGGAGGGCTATGCCGCTTCTGAGCTGAAGAACTAAGTCTGAAATAATTTTTGCAGTAAATGAAATAGGCTCAAGCTTCCTCTATGGTATGCAACTAATTAGCTGATGTTCATTTTCAAGTGAGTTGTACACAGTCAAGATGAGACAATGCATAATATGCATTATAATGTCCCAGGAATGTGTCCTGGTTTTAACTGCTTCCTTTTACCACTGCTGCTCCCAGCCACGAATAAACCCTGCCTGAAATCTTGAAACATGATGGGTGTATTTTGGAGACATGCATTTGCAACATCTGAATCTGAGCATTTTGTGATGTAAAGCCTGTGAAAGAATGACTCTGGCACTACAGCCTAGAAAATGTCTTCCTTTTAGATTTTCCTCTCTCTTTGTTTCTTCCCCTCTTTTCTTGATAGTTATCAAAAATTTCAGATCTTTAATTTAAAAAGAATAGTTTCTCAGAGATTTTTGACTATTTGTATCCATTTAATTTTAATAATGCGTGTACTGGATTTTAGTGCTAGCAATGAAAGATGATTTATTTTCTGTTATTTATTGCTATTTATTTAGGATTTAGTTAACAGTCTCTGTAGTTACAAGCAGCTATAAGCCAGCCCAGTGAGTCATTTCCTTTACACTGACACCCATGGAAATAGCTCCCTTGCTGAAAATTCACTGATGTAACCAGACAAGCAGTATCGCGAGAGGTCATAGCTCATTATTTCACATTTGCTCAAGTATCTGAATGTTTCCAGGACAGAATAAAATCAAAAGGTTCTAGTCCTAGGGAGGTCAAGGACACAAGGGAGGATAGATTTTATTCACATGAATTGATACAAAATTTGTTTGCAAAATTAGGCTTAGTTACCACTGGAGACAGAAATGGGGCTATGAAAATGTTTTTATTAATGCTCCCTATCTACACAAGCCCTGGTGTCAGGCTTGCCTATGTGTTGGGAGATAAAGAATTAAAATTGTGATAATGCACTGAATCTTGCAGAAAAAGCAGAACCACAACTGACTTAATATTTAGAAGCAGCTAAAGTAAATAGACATTATTAGTTCTTGGCATTTGTATGATAACGTGTTCATTTACTCATCATGGTCATCTGAGGCCTCAGTTTTCTCCCTCACTGCTTGGAAGGCATATAACTGGATCAAGGAGAATTTTATTTCTGGAACATTCAGGAGGAGTTTGTAGCTGTATTTTATTGGTAAGAAATCAAATGCTTACAATGTACGAAGTGTAAAGGCATGCATGTAAATGCTGGAGATCAAAGAGTTAGTCTTCTATGGGGATTATCTAATGTTACTACTTTCTTCCTCACTTATTATTATGGCATCACTCAGAATATAGTGGGATTTCTTGTCATATTTATTGATATACTGGAAAATACTTGAACTTCCTCCAAGTCTGCAGATCTGTCTGCCAGGATGGATTCCTGCAGAACCCAGAGGGGCAGTTTTGGGAGCGTCATGGTGGTTTTTCACTAGACGAAGATGCATTCAATAAATAAACAAGTAAACAAACCAGCCTACCTTAGGATAAATGAGGTTCCAGATACCAGCCTAAAAAAAGAAAATCCTGCCCTTGCATGCTTCCTCTCCTCGAAAGCATCATGCTGCCATGTGCTGCCTGTCCCTGCAGACCAGGCTGTGCTTCATCTTCCTTTGTCACACAACTTGGCGACTTTTCAGGCCAACAGGCAAACTGGCATAATAAGAACAGAGGAAGGATTTACTTTAGACATTAAATGGTCTCTTTAGTAATTTGTGATTTTTTTCATCTTTTTAAGAAACCCCCATGGCTAAAAAAACCCAACAAACTAGGTAAATTTGCATTTTAAAAACAGATACTGCACATTCCTTACCAATTCTGGGGAGACGGGGAAAGTGAGATTGAGGGTGAAAGCAAGATTTGGCTGCTTTAGAATGTTGCTGCTCAGCATCCGGAGGGAAGGAACGTGGATGCCTCAGTGTCTGCAGTGACCAGGTGACAGGGGGCAGCTCCAGTGGCCACAGGTAGTTTGGCATGTCTGCAGCAATCACTGTGCCTGCACAGCCTCCTGTCACACGGCTCCCACGCCCTGTCACAGCTTCACTCCTGAAATAAAAGGAAACTGACAGCAATAAGGAATTAAAAAGGGCTCTGTTAGAAGAAAGAAAAGCATGCAACTGTCCTGGAAGTTTGAGTATAAGGAGTTTAGGAGACAATTTAGTCTTCTCTTGCTTTTCAATAACCTAAGTTCATTGGCTTTGCTGAAGCTTATTTTATGACTAAACAGGCATTTGTCTCCCATTCACTTTCTGTAGAAAAGGCAGGTGGAAAGGAAGCCTTGTGGCTTTGTGTCCTTTTACATTCTTCACACTGGGATAAATCACCCCCAGTAAGAGGTGGCGAAGGTTGAATTTCTGATTGTTTTCCCATAAACATACAACAGTATTGCTGTGTGACTGAAGTAGAGTCTGTTATTCCTAGGTACATTTGCTGCTTTCATCTCTGATGCCACAGCATTTCTCATGGACACTTGCTTGCTGATCTACAGAACTCCTAAGCAGGAGGGCTTTGCAATCTGCTTCTTTTAAGGCATCAGTCTTCACAGGGGAGGCCTGAAAGCATTTGCTACCAAAGCAGCCATCATGGCTTGCTGCCATCCTTCTTTACAGGGCTCTTTCAGAAAGTAGTTATGGGCTTTTTACCCCACTGACAGTTTTAACAGTATATATGAAGTGTTCAGGTCCATGACACCGTATTTCGTGGAACTTTGTTGAGAAATATTCTGGCCATGTCCATTTTCTAGTATCATGCTGTTTAGGGGAAGCAGAATAGACTATGCTTGGCTAACTATAGTCGCATTCATTTTGGGGCAGATGGGCAGGTTCTATATAATTTTGCATCATGGTGCAGCCCCTTTTTTATTTTTTCTGTACTTATTTATTAGGGAGAAAAAGAAATAATTAATACTTAATTGCATCAAATGGGGCCAAACATGCTCTGAATTGCATGCACATACCTCACTGGTGATTGTACTTGCAATACCTGAAGGCATTTGGATTGCTTCATAAGATTCCCCTTCTTCTCGCCAAATACACAGTACTTCTCCTCTGAGATTTGAACTGTTTTATTTAGTAATTAAGGTAGTTTGTGCAGCATCTTAAAGATGCAAAGGGCAGATGCATCAATTCCAAATCCAAGGACAAACTCAATGGCTCTTAAAGCTTTCCCATTAGCAAATTCTCCAAAGACAGAGAATTCTCTTGAAGGCATATGCCTCTACATTTGGATTTGGCCCATTTTAAACCTGTATCAGAGACATAATGAAAGTAAGCACTCCTAAATCTAATGGACATTTAACAACACCCTTTCATTATACAGTTTTACTACTTTCGTTTTCATTTCCATTATATATTTTAGAGCTGACTCTCTCAAGTTACTCACAACCTTTTGGTCACTGAAGGTTGGATTTTGTTCTACAGAAGATGTGTGTACAAATTGAATTTAAGTTAACTTTGTGTTGATGCTTGCCAAAGAGAATCCTAAAAAGATGCACAGTGGAGTTTTTCTAATATTTTGGAAACGTTACAGCAACCTTGAGCTGTTGTGGCTTGAAAATAATATTTTAATCATAAAGTTCCCCAGGCACAACTGGGCAGGTAAACTGCAGCAATAGAAATTGAATTTCAAGCTCACACTTCCTGCATTTAATAGTAATTTTGTCCTAGGTTCTACATTTATCAGTGAAAGAGGCCTGATACACATGTTGTATAAAACTAGATAGCAAATTAAGAATGACATGTTGGGAATTTACCAGTGGATGAGTGTCACTTCTTTTACAACAGAATGTATTTTGCATTTTGCTGTCTTCCTACAAATCTCCCCATTCATATCTTTGAATGCTCAGTTTTGGTGGGTCTTTTATACCAGAGATGAATGAGGGACATTTTTCCTCAGTAAAGTACTGTGATCCATGCTCCCTGCTCTTTGATTTCTTGTCTTGTGTTTGATATCTCTAGTGGCAATGCAAGAGCGTTGGGAAAACATAGTTATTTGTCTACACGCTCTTTTGCAGTCTAGTTATAGATTTTCTTTGCACTCTTAGTTGGGCTGCTACATTTCTGTTCAATGGAAGTGACTGTAAGATTTTAACTGGGTTAGAAAAGCAACTGAGATCTGTTCCAGAATTAAAAAAAAAATTGTCTGCTTTTGGGGAAACAAATAATTCAAATTGACACATGAACCTAAGATAAAACACTTCATTTAATTTTGAATTGTTTAACTCCTTCTAAAAGACATGTTAAAGCAAAAGACTTATTTTGAAAATGAATAATCAGCAGTTTTAGACACAAACATTTTTTCTGATCTTTGTAAGCTATTTGTTTCCCTACTGCAGTGCATTCTGCAGCAAGTTTATTATTCACTGAGAACATCCCTTTCCACCATTCCACCTGACCGGCAGAAACTTCATTAAAGACAAGCATTAGCAAAGACAAAGAGCTAAAATTTAAAATGTTTGCTCTGCAATCAAATTCCTCATGAGTTATATAGAGTAACTTTACCAGTTTAGGTACAGGAAGAAAAGTAAGCAGTTTCCACCTTGGAACAGTTCCTGCTCTCTTGTCAAACACAAACCTGGACCACCAGCTTTGTGCTTGGACCTAAGGATAATTTATCAATCTCTTCTGATATCCAGACTTCTTAATCTAGGTGTCCCAAAGCAGTTTTCCCTGGCTATGCAAGCACAGAGATTTTACAGTTCTCTTTAGAAGATGAAGCACCAAGAAAAGCAAAATCCTTTTGGCACAACCAAAGATGGCTATCTTTCATAGTTTTAAACCTATTTATTCCAGTATTAGCCTTCATGTTGGCTGCTTCTATCTAGTTGTGGGGAAAGGTCTTGTTTAAAAAATTCTCCTATTATGGTTCAGATTAAAAAGTTGGTTGAAGATTATGGAACTTCTGTGTGCCCTGGCTCTAGGGACACCAACTACTGAGAGATGTGGGACACAGAGTACAGAGCCAGAATTCCTGTAACTGTTCCAGCCTAATCCACTTCCCCACATGAATTGGCACCGATCTTCTTGTTTGTTCCAACACAGTGGACTGCTCATAGGGTTTCAGTAAAGGCTTTGAGGTATACCTGTGGCACTGATGTTAATATGTATGTTTCTCTGTAGCTAGGATTTGCAGCAGTGGGTTTGCAGTGTGCGTATGTGTGCACATAAGAGGCTATTTCCTGTCTCCCAGTCTCCACTCCACCTACCACAATCCCTGTACTAATAAAAGAGTGGATGCTTTGGATTGTTTTTAATTAGTCTAAACATTCCTGCAACTTCTTCAAAAAAAATAACATTATTTTGGCTCCATTTTCTACTGTAGAAGAAATTTAGGACTTTTTATGAGAGCGCCTTAACTGCAGATATTTAATTGAAGCTTGCAAAATAGTCAAACAAAAAAAGTCTGCCTCTTTCCAGCTGTCACAGTTGTTTAAGCCTATTTGGTACTATATCAGGAGTACTAAAATTTTAACTATACTGAACAGTAAATGAAACTCTTTAGTAAACTGTATCTCAAGATTGTAAGTATCTCTTCCCTAATTAGCCAGTAATACATTATTTTGATCAGCTAAAAGAAATAGGCAGTTGTTGCTACTACCATCAAATGCATTTCTAAAACTGACAGGAAAAGAGGGAAACTGCTTGGAACTTGTTTGTTCGGTTTGTTCATGCTGTAACACTGTCAAATTGCACCACTGCAAGGCATTTGCTCTACACCAACTAGGCATGAAGCTATGCTTAATACAAATTATACTCTGCACTTCACAAGTGAAATGCAGCTGAGTTTATTTGCCCAAATACATGGATAAGTAATAAATAGGTCGCATGTAATGGCTTTTTAGCATTATTTTATATATTACAGATGAACTCTCTTCTCTGGGCTGGTTTCCAGGATCGTATGCAAATTATCAGCTTCAACTCTTCACAAGCCATGTTCTCTCAAAAATCTGACAATATTAGGGGATTTTGTTGATTTTTTTACCAGGATGCAACTATGGACTGTTCATACACTGTTTATTCCTTCTGGACACTGAATAAATGAAAATTCAATATCTTATATTTAAATTCTCAAATATATGAATGTGAAGTAAAATAAATTATTTAAACTCCGTTAAAATTAGATGTTTACACTTAAAACACAACAAAAAGAGGTGCACACTGTGTGGCATGAGTATGAAATAAGAAGTATTGTTTAAAATGGCTGGAGTTTTTATGTCTTAAAAGAAATAAACTTTAGTTTTTCTTCCTCAAGAAATAGCTAAGTAATTTTTTGACAACTTTTGAACAAATAACAAGACTGATAGAGAAAATCTATTAAATATAAAGGCTTTGGCTTAAAATGCACTGGGCATGGAATGTGAATTTGAAGGAAAGTTGAAAATTGAAGCATGAAAAAATAAGGAAACAGTTTATTTCAGAAAATGCTACATTCATTTTCATTGAATTTCAGTGGCCCTGCTAAGGTTTTACTTATTTGATGAGAGATCATTTTCAGGAATAATTACATGGGAAAGAAGGACAAAAGCAGAATGTTGAAAGTGATTCATTTGTAGCAAGAGTGGGGGCCTGCTGGGTGAGTGATTATCAGTAACTTGGGCCAAGCAATAGTAGCATCCTGAAGGCATCTATTCCACACTACTAAACCTGCAATTTTGGAAAAGAATGTCACACATGCATTTTTGAAAGAAATGTAAATGTAGGTTTGCTTTTATGATGTGATATGTTTCCAAGGTGCTCTGCTTCACCTGCTTCCCAGGAGGGAAGAAAACAGCCCAGATCCACAGGGTGGACTGGACAGGGTGCTGTCCTTCTGTCGTGCCAGCTGCCCACCCATCACCTACACCTGTGTCCTGTCTACCTTCCTGTGTACATCAACGTGTACATCACAGACTTGGTGAACTTGGGCTGCACGTGGACACTACTACTGAATCCCCTGCAGATGCTGAACTCCCAGAATGTGGTTTATGCATTGAATTCTCACTGTCATCCCCTGCTGATGATCCAGACTCAGATACTTGTACATCGGCTACTCTTGTATGAACTTTAACATGTAGGAAACCCATTATGTTGTCTTCATCATATTTGAGCCTTGGAGAACAGAGGCTTTTTAAAAAATTGTATTTTCAACAAGGCAACCTACTGTGAGCACGTGAGATATGTCCTCAGATGCTTTCACTGACTTCCCTTTAGATTTTAAATCAGAATCAGGGAGCTGTTGCTTAGATTCAGCTGTGTACCTCATTGCCTTGTACTCCAACAAAGGCATACTTCATTGCCTCGCCCAAGATATATAAGAGATGTGGAAGGGATTTGTTTGTTGCTCACTACACTTTGAAAAATGGACTGCTCTATATTACAAGGGAATCTCATCCCTATGGAAAGGATAACTTTCTCCAGGACTGATCTCACACTGGAATGAACGCCGGAAATTTAAAAAATCCCCACAGACCTCACTGCCTTCTGCTCCAGTTGTGAGGCACTCTTCTTTGACCCTATCCTCTCTAATGTAAATATTTAAAAACACACATATGTCAAAAGCAACAGTGACCACAACTCTGAAACTCTACCAAGCAAAGCACAAGCTTTTCCCATGGGGACACACAGTATTAGTGATGGGTGTTTCCTCTATAACTTTGCTTCTCCATACACAGCAAAACAGTACTGACTGTTCCATCTTCCAATGTAAGATACTAGAGCAGCTCTAGGTTACTTTTGGGAGAAAAAGGTCCAGCCCTGAAGTCAGCTGCCAGTCCAGACTCCTTTCAATTTGGATGAGCAGTTGGAGATGATACAGGCAGATGGGAGGTACAGGCAGCCTGGACCTTGCATCCGTATTCCCTTGGATTTTGTAACATATTTATTTCACCTTTACACTTGAGGTTGTAAGACCTGTGTTTTAACTAGTACACCATGCCACTCCATGCTAGTGGCAAAATTTCAGGTATCTGAGTGCAGCACTCAAGGGATGTGACATATATTTCCCTTGCTACCTCATCAGGGACTAGTGGTCAAGCTGATAGCCTGACCGGGGCTTTTTCCAGCTGTATTTAAAGACTGAAATGAACAATTTAAGGTATTTGCTCAAATAAATAATCAAACGTACTAAATCCTGGTAATAAGAATTTGACAACAAAAGCTTTTTATTTCTTCCTTGGAATACAACACCATTACTTCTTTCTCTCCTTCCCACTCGTTTTGATTTTCCAGGTACCACTCAAATTGCCCATAAATCTTGGACTCTTAATTTAGAAAACAATCTCTCAATCTCTACTACCTCCTAAAAAATCGTTCTGAAAAATGGTAACTGTTTTAAACATCACATTGTGGGTTTGTTCAGCTCTCAGTGCTCATGCTACTGAAAACGTTGGAAGAAAGGCAAAATGAAAGTAATAAAATAAAAATCTTAACTGTGTTTAGATTTTTTTCACAACACATTAAATAGAGAAGACATATCAAGTTACACTATTAGATTAGCTGAAATCTGCCAGTTCCACTGAAGCGCTACTACCTACATACACAGGTTAGTCCAGTGTTTGTGAAAGGTTATACCCAGCAATAAAACTCATGGAATTTTTGAAATAGCACATATGCACCTGGGGTGCTTGAAATATATTGCATAACCCTGGGATCATGCTTTTAGTTGTATTTACAGGAACACAGAAGCCTTAAGTAGTGATATGGCTTCCAATGTCCCCTGTTCAATTAAGTATATCACAAAATCACAGAATTGTTAGTGTTAGAAGGGACCCCTGGTGATCATATATATATTTATCTATCTGTATATATCTACATACATAACCACATATAACTGTAATACCTAAGAGTTTAGCTAATTAACGTGAGACTTCTGTCCCATATCAGGGGAAAAAAACCGAAGCCTGATCTCCCTTGTCACCATGGGTGCGTGCATGTCTCACTCCCCTCCACTTCCTATCATAACAGGCAAATTTTGGATGCAAATAATTATCTCCTATCCATGTTTCCTGTCCCTTCTTGAGAGGGAAAATGTATGTATTAAGGTCTCATGCAGTTACTAAAAAGCTAAATGGAGTAGCCTTTGCTTGTCTGAAGCCGGCTGTTTGAAAACCACCCTGAGCCCCAGCAACTGGCTGCAGGCAGACAGCAGAAAGCTTAGTCTTTCTCTCAGCCCAAAGCATTACATAGGTGCAGAAATGCACTTATAGCACTACTGTGGGAGCAAAAAAATGTGCTTTTCTGGTGACAGCAACATTCTTATCATGGTGTAATTCTGTTAAGTGGCAAGAGTTATTTTAATGTTTGGTTGTTTGGTTGTTTTGGTTTTTTTTTTTTTCCTTTTGCAAGTATTTGAAATAAGAATTGAATTAGGCCTGCCATTAATATTTCTATGGTTTTATATTTTTAGGAATGACCACTCTACCTGTGTTCAATGCGGCTGAAGAGAACAGCTGTTACTGTGGTTACATTATCATGCTTTAAAAATTCAAAGGGAAATCCCATCAGAAGCACTACTCCTTATTCACTTGTGCTCCCTAATGGCAACTTTAAATCCTGTATTCTCTATTGTCTTTGCTAAAGATGCATGACTTTGTGCCTTTGCTGTCAGAGTGGCATGTATTGTGCCAGCAAAATGCAGTCAGCACCTAACATGCATTTACAGAACTTCCAAAGACTACTGTATATACATTTCTCTTCTCTCTTTTGTAGAGGATATGTGATTTCTTCTATCAGTACAGCAGCCTGTGATGTAATGTACAATGAAACATGAGGCCAGTGCAACCAGATACCTTTTTTCTTCATATTGTGTTAAGGGTTGAGCATTCTTTGATGTCAGTAAACTTAATAATGTTTAGAGGTGTAAAAATCAAGTCAGTACTCACTGACTAAGAAAGTAGTACTACACTCTCTTGCTGGCCTTGGTTTTACCAACTTTTCTATTTCTATAGAAGAAAAAGCTTTTAAAAATTGAGACATATGTTCTCTTTACAAAATTCTTAGACAATATGTAGAAAAGAGTGTATATTCACTCCAAACTTACACCATCTTTTGGTCATTTTATAGCACACAGAGAGGTGTCTTGCAGGGAAAAGTACTGCAGCCGGAATTCCTCTAATCTTTCCCACAGAACTCACAGCAAATCCGAATTGAAAATTAATTGAGATTGGTGAAGAAAAACGAATTCCTGATCCTGTCTCAGTGGGCATTATTTTTACTTTGACATATATCTGCATTTTTTTAGTCTGAAGAGCACATTGAGAATTTTTAGGAAAAAAGGGTGTTCCCTAAGCATTCCCACAAAGCTCATCGCATAGGCTAGAGAAGAAACACTGTAGTAATTCTGCCTTTTTTACACCCTTCTACAAATTATTTCAAACATGCTTTTAGTTTCTTAAGTATACACACTGCTCAAAATCTTGCAATAAAATAGATCTTTGGCTGTTCAATTTTAGACCTTATGTAACAGAAATGCTGTGTTTTCTTTTGATTGTAGGTAGACCCCATGATACTTTTTTCTCTTCTTTTATTTTAGGACTAACTCCTAGAATAAGCTGACTCATAATTTCAGAGTTGGCTTTCACTGAATATTTATTAGTATTTCTTGTTATGTTCAATATCATTTGGTTAGGGATGATTGCTATGATGGATCACGTAATTTATAATGCATCATACAATCTATTTGTTGCACTACTCACAGAGATTGAAAACAGAGAGGCACAAAAATGCTTCTCTGATGCTGTAACACATAGTTCTGAGTTCTGTTGCATTATCTTTTTCTATTTCCCAAACAGAACACGATTCTGGTGGCCAAATATGCAACAAACTACTTGAAAATCTAGTCATAAACTGAAATGCACTAAAGTATGTATTGAAGAAGTTCTTGAATAATTAAAGGCTCCTCCTCATGTTCTGAGCACGAGTTTGAGCCTTGAAACCTACTTTGCTTCTTATTCATACTTTGTAAATGAGGGCCTTTGCTATGTTTTCTGTTGAGCCTGAGCCAACTTCAGAGTAATGCCCATCCCTCAGGTCAGTTTACAGTATCTAAAAACAGTAATAAAAATGCATAAAACTGGACAAGGGAACTTGCTGAATTATTTTTCTGGGCTCTTTTACCTGGTAGCTTAAATTCAATACCAACTGGGTCTGAGGAAGTGTCAATAAAAGATGGAAAAAGACTTGTGATTGTATCGTGCCTTTTGCATTCATAGTTGCCTGTGATTTTCAAGAATTCCTGTAGCATGTGCCTTCACAGAATCTAATGGGCTCTTTTAAAGTACAGCCCTGTCCAGAATAGGACCATATCTGCTGGTGTCACACCTTGATTTACGTATGGTGTTCAAGAAGGAGATTAGTCAATGACTGAAATGTGACTGTGAGTATAATAACATACTGTGACACCTTTGAGCTGGCTGTCCCATGGTCATTTAAGTGGCTGAGGGGTATAACAGTGGGAATAAGATAAAACAGGCCTATTCATAGCATGTAACAGCAGAGCTAAGTGGGGACTAACATACCTTGTATTTATTATATTGTGTAATAATTTTCCTTCAAAAAGTCAGCACTGCCATGTATTTCTCCATCTTTTATCCAGAGGGCAACATAACTCTCTGTAACTGGGAAGTGCTAAGCTTTTAAAACACCTAAAAATGAGGAGACATATTACCATGATATCATACAATGTATGGAAGATGTGACACTTCCTTTTCCTGCATCTTACTGGCAATACTATAGATATATATATGTTAGCAAATTAGATGAGAGTCTTAAACAATGGCATTCTGAGCTTTTCTTTTGTTTCCTTGAAATTTATAAGAAGTATGTCTAGTATATAAATACCAGTTTGCTCTGGCAAATAAAAATGTAAAACTGCTAAAGAAACTGTAATTTACGTGGTTATATTGGCTAAGTAATTGAGAAACAGGCCAATTCAGATTAGCTTCCTCACAACCTCTATTTTAATGTGTGTATCTCTTTTCTAAAGGCCAGCTCGACTAATGTAAATGTCCCATGATCTGAATTGCATGCAGTAATCTTGAGGGGAGGATATGTATTTGGCACCATTTTCAATGATCAAGACACTTTACATGACATTCTTGTTTAAACGGCATGAAAATCAGAGTTAAGTGCTGTGCAAATGAGGGCAGAATAGAGCCCTTTGTATCTCATTTTCCAACTGCCCTGGGATCATCTGGAGGTATAACCACATAAATCCCCCGAGGATATGTCTCCAACTCTCTCCCTTAACGTGCTGTTCCCTGATCACATTGGAAATCCACTCAATTTAGATTTAATCTCAGCAAAATCTACCCAGGACTTCCTTTCTAAATTTGAAATACTATCTTTTTGGTGCTTTTTTTTTGCTTGGGATATTATGCTTAACTGCATTTTTCCTCAGCCGTCCTCAAGCCTGCTTCTCTGTGGGGGGGGTACCACTGTGTGCCAGGAGGGTAGGGGTCTCTAAAAATTAGCAATGAAACTGGTGGCTCAGCCTCATGCATGGGAGCATATTGCTTCCTCTGCCACTGACTGCTGCATGAGGTTAGGATTGTACCTTCTTTCTGCCTTACTTTGCTTATATAAAATATGACAATAATGTTTTCCAAACATTTTTAACTTCCTAATTTTTTCAAGCTAAGGCTCTGCATTGCTTGGAGCAAAAGTACAAACATTCTCCCCACCCAAAAGGAAGCTTGTGATGAATGAGTACAGCAAATTTACAAGTCAAAAATAAATAGCAAGTTGCATGTGGGGAAAGAGAAAGAGACACAGAGACAGATGGATTTATATAAATTCAGCTTTTAAAGTGGTGGTTGGTTGGGGTTTTTTTATATTAAATAATTGTAAGCAGTAACCAGCTGTAGTATTATTCTTCACTGTGTAATCTGCACAGTGAAATGTAAACAGGGGGTCAGGCTCTCCTGTGGCCATATGACCCTCTCAGCAGGAAAAGGGGGCACGGAGAGAGGCTGTGCACAGAGAAGCATACAAGGATATTCATGAGATGGGAAATTTCGCAGCAAAAAATAGCTTTCCTGCATAGTCAATGGTGCATAGCGTTCAGCTTAAAAACCCTTATTAAATTAAGAGGAGCTTTCTGCATCCCCCAGCCTTTGCTGCTGCTGCTGTTTGTACTTCCATAATGTTGTTGAGAAAACTGGGGCTTAATATCAACTTGAAGGTTTAGAAAAATGCAATAACATTCAGATACAACTTGATTACAGACCAAACAGAGATACCGAACACGAAAACTGATATGTCTGGGGAATCTAGCTCTTCTGAATCTCTTTGTTCCTTTAAAAAAAAATTCTTAAAAAATAAATGTCTATGTCTATATGCATTCCTTTGTCAACATAGAAAGATGGAGGGATTGGCAGCCAGGCATTCTTCAATTTATTATCTAATGTTTTCTGTTCTTTAAAAATCTCTTATTTTTCTTGCTTTAATTTTTCTCAGATTAAAAAGCTGAGCCCTCCTCTTGTACTCTGATCATAGCTCTCATGCTGCCTATTTAATACAGCATATTTTTTAATTCACAAGCATACACTTTCTGTCACTGCTATAGCCACTACAGCTCTGACGACCTTTTTGTTGTGGTGTAAACATCTTTTCCCTGTGGCACTTTTATGACATAAAAACCTTTATTTATTTCTTCATTTATTATTTTAAAAACCAACACAGTTTTCCACCCAAAATACCCATTTTTACATAACCTTGAGATGCCTATTCATTCTTTCTCAGGAGGAGTTCAGGGGAAAGGTGCAGCGCCCCTCTAAATCACAAATGAAATGAGTTTGTTGGCTTGAATAGTATTTCTCCTTTCAACCCTCACACATTTCAGTGCATTCCATTAGTCATTGTTCAAATGAGGCTGTTTTCCGACCCCAGAGGCAGGGGAGGAGGGAGTTTGGGGCTTAAATGAGTTTGCCGATCAGTACATAGAGGCACATTGTTTCTCATCTTATATTTTGCATGTTCTGTTTACAGAATATAACCCTGGTTCCCAGTACCAAAATGTTTCAGGTTTTGAGCATACTGTATGTTTGATGCAGCTAATTTAAATAAATGACTTTCACATTTAAGCAATTAAACCTATAATTAGCACTGTTTGAATGAACTAATCAGCTAATACCCTATGACACACGGTTCTTTTTTTCTCTAAATATTTTTAAAGGGAAAGGAGAGAGATTTATAAAAAATTATAGACGATACAGTAAGAAAATAAGCTTTGATTCATGAAAATTACAAAACACCACCACAAACTACTTAGACCAATGTTTGCTTTTTGCCTTCCAGGGAATGTGGAATTATGCACACTCATTTCCTCTGAATTCAGGGGAAAAGACTGCAATAAACAAAGTAGTGAATCTTTTTTAAAATGAGGCAAACTTCTACCACTGTTTTGTGTTTTTAATACCTAAACACTCTTTCAGAGGTACTCTGGGCTCACTGTATTTTAAAACGTGTCCATACATCTAATCCAGTGGTAGGAGAGCTGCATAAGACATACCCTTGGGAGATTCCCTCTGACTGGCAGAACTTTAGCTGCTCTCAATAAGATGGAAATTTATTAGGAGGAAATTATCCTGGTGTCCTGCGAAAAACAGCATTTCTGATAAAAATCTTGTTCTCTGACAGAAGTCTAACAAGATACATTTGTTAGCTGGTTTCGCTCCTTGGATTCATCTGTTAATTTTAATTATTATGTTGCACTGCTGTGTATTTATGTTCTGAGGCAGACATGATCTATGTGTGCACACTGGAGATTGAGATGTTGAGGGTGAGAGAGCACTGAAGTTTAGGAGAAAGTTTGCCTTTCCTTTTTTTTTCCCCTTCTACTTAAAGGGGAAGAAAAGCCCTTACATTTTTATTAAATCTTGAATTTGTGGATAAACGTTGCGCTTCTTTATGTTGATGTTGGTATAGATTTCTACTGCTACAGCAATAAGCCATAAGCAATTTACCATACATTTTTCTTTTCTTCAGCACTGTAGTCCCTAAATGTCATAGTGCCACACATAGGCCACACAAGTCACATCATATACCAGCATTTTACTTTTTTTTGCCATTAGAACACCATTAATGTCTTCAAATGTGGAAAACAGCTTGAACACCCTTGAGTTGTTAAACTCTGACTATTTTCACAGTAGCTCCACTAACACTGGGATTCAAGATCCTCCTCTGCAGCCTAGTTTCCCCTTGAGTCTCTACCTCATGTGGGGCCGAGGCTGGAAGATTTTTGAAGAAGGAATGTTGATTTTTAATAAATGAAGCTGTAATTAGGAACCCTTCCCCCAGCATTATGACTTACCAAAGTCAGTAGGTACACAGTGGTCTGTTCTTGAAGAGCAAAAGGACAGCAGGAAGATGGCAGAAAGTCTTTAGTGCCTATATGGCTCACCAAAACTTAAGGGAACTTGTTTCTCTTTCTGTGTGATAACCGCCTTCTGAAAGTACTTTTTCATCTGTCAAGCTTATGGTAAGAACCAGTTTAGATTTTGATTATTTTTGTCAAACATTTTGGGTAGAGTAGGAGAGAAAAAAGGGGTCAGAGGAAAGTGCTGCCATACCGAAACTTTTTAAAATAGGATTAGATTCACCCTTGATTTGGATGGAAAGTCTCATTTCAACTGGGATTTTTTTTTTTTTTTTTTAATAAGAGAAAGATATGCTGCTACCCCATGCAACCAATACTGAGAATATCTGGGTTCGAACCATTTGGTTCAGAGAAGGAACTTGCATCTCAGGCTTTTACACTTTTAGGCCAAGGATTTCATCACCCAGTCATTTCCCATGGTGATAGTCTTTCTGCCTGATGCTTCTAAATATTTCCACCAACCTGAACAAGGGAAAAACTTTATTTTATTTTATGAAGTTTTAATATAATTTCTTGGTTCTGCTTCTGAAAATCAGGGTATGGGTATCTGAAGCACTGACAGTTTTCACTGCAGATAAAATCTGAAGGAGCAGCAGGTGACCAACAGCCCAGGGAAATCAAAGTCTATGTACTTAAAGCTGGGCAACTAATCACTGAGGCACTCCAAACTTGAGGAATTCACCAAGTTTAGCCTTAATATTGCTATGTTTTAGAGCTCATATGCAAAATCAAAAGCACTCATGCCCTATTATATAGCAAAGGAATTGTCAGTGTAGAAAGAGGTGCCTCCATTTGGGAGGCATATTAAACTGGTAAAGTTTCTAGAAGAGGTCATTAGAAGATAGATAATTTCTTATTCGGGCATCTTTGGGATAAAGTGTAGTGAATATTAAATGACAGGGATGGCAAAGTTCCCACATAGACTGAAGAACCTTCCCCTATGATAAGAAAATCCTGAGTATTGACACTCAGCGTCAGTAGAAAGGAGGTGGCCCCAAAAGCCATCCCATGGGATCATGGTCAGCCTTGCAGAGGTTCTCTGGAAATCTCAACTATGTTCACTCCAGGGTGCAGATTAATTGGACCTTTTCTTAATGCATCTGACAAACCTAGAGGTCGGCACACTAAAGCCTGGCACACCAAAGGCCTGCCAGAAAAATTTTAATAAATTACTCTGGTCATAATTTCACAGATTTGGAACAAAGTGTTTTTGCTACCAGGTAGATAATAATTTATTGAGCAGAATGAAAATGGAAAATGCTTCAAAACTATTTAAATATATATATTTTTAATTTAATAATGTCTGTATGATATAAAATAATGGTTGCTCTGTTTAAGTATTGACAGCAATTACCTCTGAATGCAATTCTTTAAACACCAGAAAACATCCAGTTAAAGCAGCTTCTATGACATACCTACTCCCTACATAGCACACTAACCTATCACTTTGTTAGGATCTACACCTCTCCAGTGCTGCTGAACAGCTGACCTCTGGCACCAAAAATTATATCTGCAAAAAGATTCTAACTACTATCCCAGTTGGTTCAACGTTTAAGATCCTACTTCGAAACGTAGAAATGTTATTTTCAAAACTATTCTGCTTGTTGTTTCTATTCATTGTTTCCATGGCAGAGCTGAAAAACTATTACAGCTGTGTTTTGGGTGGTCTATTGTACGCCACTGTTGGTTTTGATTATTACATTCAACACTCTCTTGGTATGTGTTTCACTGTCCCACTGTCTCCACATAAATATGGAGTGGTGCTGCCTCCACCCGTTGTTTATTCAATTGCTCTGGGTTACGAAGTGGGAAAACTAAAATTTTTTTCCCCTCTTCTGCTTAGAGGGTTCACAGCTCCTAGAAGTGTGCCATAAACACTAGGTTATAGATCAATATTTAAGAGGACATTGCTCTGCCCTTCCCTCAGGAAAAATCACAGAGTCAAATATAGAACACAGAAGAAGCAGCAGGATTCAATGTCCAAGGGGTAATGATGGCTGGCTGAGATGAGGACACCAGGTTTCTGCTGGTCAAATAGAAAAAAACCAAAAAAAACCCCAAGAAAACAAACCAAAACAAAACAACCAAGTAATGTAGAAAGACAGATATAGTCTAAGATATTGCTGACCTGATTTTTGAACATGCTCTTATAAAGACTTGCTAAAGTCAATCAGGCAATACATAGTACATTTACCTGGAATATACTTCACAGTGTAATGGAGACTAACTTTCAAAAACATGGGGTTGAATGTTTGAATTTGAACATTGCTCCAGAAGATGTGGATTATTAAACGTTCATCACCCTCAAAACTGAATTATGAGTAGTTAAAATACCAACTGCTGTCTGTAAAATACATCATTCGATGCAGAAAATAAAAAAAAATGGGAAAATAAAAACTCAGAATTGTGAAAATGGGTGACTGATGATGTAAAATTAATGATTACCTGCATAAAATGACAGTTGTAAATACAGTGTGTCTAAGCTGACCTGCAGAACACATCCTGTCCTGTGCAGCAGCTAGCCTGGATTGGAGCAAACTGAAACCACATTGGGGCCTGTCCTCCCCTGCTTTGCAAGTATCTGGCATTCAATCTCGTGCAGATGAAGCAGGACCTTGCAGCCTCACCATAAGAAACATCCCTTAGAAACCTGCATCTTAAAAGTGGGCTTAGAACAGCTGAGACATGTACCTGGAATCAGAAGTAACTGATGCCTTGCAACAGTCAACAGAAAACTTTCTTATGCCACGTATTTCTTTAACTATGCAATCTCAAGTGGTTTTAATTACTTGATGTAAGTGTTCCCATTTTATTTTGGTATTTCTTTGTCCAGTTTCCACCAAGAATAGGAAATCTGCAAAGGCAGGATTTTAAACTCAAATCACAAATCAAAACTTCAGATGTTTGTCTGAAACTGTCTTCATGTGTGTCTCTAAGTTAGTTTGGGCAATTCTGTTAAATGAATGTTCTGAGTGTAAGATTTTCAGTCATTGATTTAAGAGGAAGTCGTTATTTGTGAATTATTAAAGGGTTCTAAAATTAGGATCAATTCTCATGAAGGAACAATATACAAGATGGGACAAATCCGCCACAACACCACTAAGCTTTTGTATTCGTGAGAAACAGAAGCCTGTTAACCCTTGGCTTAACAGTAGAGCAAGAGTTGGTTGAACACCTGAAAGGACATAACTCTGGGTTAAGTGAGGATGACCACAAACCACATAGATCCTGTTGTGAACACCACTGCCTCCTCTCTTTCCCCGGGCTATATCCAAGTCTTGAATACATATTTCAAGGAACTGTGACCTAAATTCAGATGATTGATCACAGTAGCAGTAGAGGGAACTTTCAGTATATCTTCACATTGACAGTGAACCTGGTATCAAACTTTAACCCGCAGCACTTTGCTTTCCTATAAAATAAAAATATTCCGTCTTAAATCACTGCCTTTTCAGAAACCTAAACAAAACTATAAAGGCCAACTATTTTTCCCCTTCCCACTGATTTCCACATAATTCCAAGTTTCTTATCTCTCTGATTTCTCATGTACTCCCCCTTACCTTTCCTGATCTCCCACAAAACCCTGGCAGAATACCAGCAGATCTGATAGCTTCTTCTGGGCTGGCTGCCATTACCATATTTATGTCCTTCAGGGGTTCTGTGGGACTGATGACGCACAATACATCATTGGGCTGCTGTGACCAAACAAGGTTTGTGTGCTGCAGCTTCCCCCAGCATTTTGCCAGAAGTGCTGAGACCTGTCAAGGGGATGAAGAAAGATGAGTAAATGTTGATGAGAGATGGAGGAATAGTGTTGAAACAGAGTAGATGTTGGGTAGGAGGAGAGGTCTAAAAACAGTGGCAGGGGAAGAGTTAGTAGGTGTTTCAGAAATATCTGAAATTGAAGGGGAGACAAAAGTATTCTGGTTCAGGATAAGTTGTCCATAATAATGGACTATTAGAGGGAAAGCTGGGAATTAAACAGAATTGATGAAAAGAAAAAGGTGAGTTAATATTGGGAGAATGATGATGCCCCACTAAGCACAGGATGATGATGATGATGAAGAAGAAGAAGCTTCATTAGGATTTAGCAAAATTACCATTTTTGTGTCTATGCCTTTGGCTGAACTGAACTGTCCTTTCCAGTCTTTGTAAAATAGCCTGGCCCTCACTGTGGTCCATGGCTGAATGAGTAGTAACCAATGTATGATGAGGATTATGTCTACATCACAGGCTGGGATCCCATGGAGTGAGCCCTGCAGTGATGCTCTAACTGTGTGCTGCGAGAACAATGGCATGTGTTGCCTGCCCCTTTACCTCACTGCCAGCAGAAGACCTGGCTTCATGAACTGACATGTGTGACTTTAGGGACACCAATTTGAACAGCTGGGCAATCAATGTCACAAAGACACTGGAGAGTGTGTCTGCCCTGATACACACTGCCAGATTCCACTGATCTCATGCTCTTATGATGTGTGCAGGAATGGCAGAATAGGATTTGCACACAATATGCCCACAGAAATGCCATTCTGAAATTAGCAATAAATTATGTCAAGCTCTATGCATGATATATGCTCCCGGTTTCTTACAAGAAGCACCATAAACTTAAATTTTAGGTTGTTAAACTCCATTTAGCACCATTGTAGCCTGTAAAAACGCAAGGCTGCTAGTACTGTCAGTCAGCTCACTATTGCAGTTCTCCCATCTCAGTCTCACCTCTTAATTCTTTATCATAACAAGCAGTCTCTTTGAAGAATGGTTGTGAGAGATGCATGACAACCTCAAATACATGTAAATAAAAATTTTGGAAAATGAGGCAGAGAGGTCTCTCCTTTTTATATTACAGCTTCATTGCCACGCTGAGACTATGAGTGTAATCTCTGTCTTTGTAAAAGCCTGCTTTTTGCCTAAAGATTTTTCCCAGTGACTCAATTTGATTGTTTTGGATCAAGGACATTAATTTGAATTTGAATTTTAGAATTTCTGAAGTGTCAAAGGCTTAAAATTGTGCCATAGCACATATATTTACAGCTGAGACCTTCTGGGAAGAGTGAACAAGGTAAAAGCAATAAACATACAGAAATTAGTCTGGACAAGTTTTCAACAATGGAACTTTATTTTAAAATGTTTCCTCTGCACAAGTTAATAAAAATGAATCCTAAATACTGAATACTTAAAACAACTATTATTGCTTTTGACTTATTTGCCATCAGACATGCTTCTTAAAGCTATATAGAGAATCCTGAGTCACCAAATGGAGGCATGACTGCAGATCATACACAAACTACCTGCCATCTACCTTGCAAAGGGAATAGTAGCAGCAAGGCCACAACCCATGGTTATATTGTTCCATGAACTTGACTACACACACTGGTCACATACTCATCCTGACACACCCATCCCATTGTTCTTTTTATTACTTTGCTAAAAAACTCTAAGTGAGCTTAGATATGTCTGGCAAACACTTTGGTCTGGCCCACAATGCAAAGAAGTTCAGAAAATCTAAACTCTGTTCATCAAAATGTGAAACGGTTTAAATGTTTGGGTTTTTACAATGGCATATTTCAGTGTAGACCTAAATCCAGGTGTGTGAACACCTCCTTTGTTTTGATCTCTGTGCAATGCATATTACTAACTAGGGTGTGATTATAATGTACATGAAATACATTATACATGAAATACATGAAATACAAAGGTTGTATGAAGACCTAGAAAATTTTCAGTGCTCATGCTGTTAATGTAAAACAGCCCTGTAATTCTTCTCGTTATGTTCATAATTCTTCAGCTGACTAAATGTCCCTTCTCACAGATTTTCATTTATTCTTCTCCTCAAATGCTAAGATTACTAGTTTAAAAATGCAAAAAACTATAATATTGTGACTTAGAAGCTTAATGCCTGAATTCAGTCCAGAATTTCATATCAAGTTAGGGATGAGTTGCTTTTAAAATAATGGGCATTGTTGTGCTACCCTTTCTAGCTAAGACATGCAGGTCCTGTGATAATTGTACTTGCTTTTTTGGCTTTTCCAAATCAACACAAATATCTTGCTGGTTAATTTAAAGCCTTTTATCTTCCCTCCAAAATTTCTATCTTTACTGGATTCACATCTGTAGTTTTATT
Source organism: Drymodes brunneopygia (assembly GCA_013400955.1). Classification (NCBI taxonomy): domain Eukaryota; kingdom Metazoa; phylum Chordata; class Aves; order Passeriformes; family Petroicidae; genus Drymodes; species Drymodes brunneopygia. The sequence continues at coordinate 1,880,507 of VZTZ01030498.1, forward strand.
TAATGTGAACCAGATGTTGAAATCAAGGCAATATTTACTAGGATACTTGCACTGAAGAAGGCATGCCACAGAGTGTTGTGCCAGTTCCCTGGGTGTCAAGCAAAAATAAAGTGTTCTGAAGGTTTTTTCTGTTTGTCTAATTAGAAACAAAGCTTTCTAATCAACAACCTTCAAACTCCACAAGCAAAGAGATATGGGCAAATGTACTGGAATTCCACAAGCTGTGGTACTTCATGCACAAAACATCGTGTTTTTGTTAAAAGTGTGGGGTTTTAATACAACACTATAAAATACACCATGGCATGGCTGCAGAATCCATGCAATGGGATGATGCTGGGAAGACAGCAGACAGCAGAGAGCAGAATGCACTCTTACAATCAGAAATCAAAGCTAGCAATGAGAGCTGAAGCTGGGAGATGCAGCTGCTGCCATTGAGCAGCTGGTTGGTGGTGTCCTGTCTCCATGAGAGATAGTAGCTCCTCATGTGGGCCAAGTTTCAAGTCAGAGGGAGCTCAGATCTGCTGCTTCTCCAGAGGTGTCAGCATCTTTCCATGCTCTCTGCAATATCTGCATGCCAGACTTGTTTCAGATGCGCCTGGTTTGTTTTAAATACTGAATTAGATATATGTTCACTTTTTTGGTCATTGTTTAGATATAGCTGACTGAGTAGCACACCTGGAAGGTATGAGATGTAGGAAAAACAGAATCTATGAGATAGAGGAGATAAAGATGTATTCAGTATATATTTTCCTTAGACTCTATTTTTCTGTACAAACTCATTATTCACTTAAAGGAGAGGCACAGCCAGTCTTTCGTCTTCATGAGCTGGAACATTTTGCTCTTGCAGCATAATCAGATTTTCCAAGCAAAACTCCTGGTTATTTCACTCACATTTATGCAGCCGTACAAGGCCTTGGCAAAATTCAAGCACTGTAGAGCATGGTAACATTTCAAATTATAAAACTTAAAATGCTATAATGTACTTAAATTTTAAAGGCCAAATTTAAAAAAAAATATGTTGTGTCTACAAAATATGCATACAGGTAACTAATTGCATTTTTCATGTATAGAGTGTAGGGTCTAAAGCAGTGGAGAGAGTACCTGAATCAGTGATATCCAGAATCTCAATGGATCACATCCTGCATGCTTTCATTTCCTGGCACGTTTTGGCTTGTATTTTGCAAGTGCAAAGGTCCAGGATCAAATTAAGATTGAAACACTTATGATCAAATCTTTGCAAAAACTGGAGTATGAATTAAAAATATGAAATAAAAGACTAAGAAAAAATCTGTGTTGCAAATAATATTTTTTCAATATACATTTCTTTATGTAATTGGTTGGGACTTTGTGTTAACTGAATAAATAAAACAGAGTGGGACTGCATGTTTTGTAGCAAGGCATAACAGTTGGTTCAAGACAACATGGTGAATGCAGTCCAGAATTTGGTGGGTCTTTGTTTCAGTTACATGGTAAAGACATAGTTACAAGTTCCAGATTGCTCCAAAATTAATCCCACTTTGGTACCAGGCACAGAATTTCTCCGTGCATCATTCTCCTTCACACCAGTCCATCCCTGACTTGTTCTGCTTAGTATATATATCTCTGCTGTGCAAGATCCAAATGCAAATCCTTAAGTCATAACTTCTGGAGGTATAATTACATTTCTGCCATTGACTTCCTCAGCCATTCACCCCTCCCCTACCTTCCACACCTGTAAAATAGGGAGAGAGGCCTATATGCAGGAAGTTGCACAGTTTTGTCATAGTCCTAACCACCATATCTCTATGAATGTTTACAAAGTGCTTTGAAGATGAAAATTGCCAAAGAAGCTAGGGATGATTATTATAAGTTAATGAATAAATTTCCACATGTATTTGATTGCCAGGTAATTCAGAAGGGAATCACCAACTCTACCCTCTCTTCGAAGAAGAAAAGTTGACAGTCAGCTAGTTGCTAATTAGCACTCAACTGAAATGCCTCCAAAGCTGAGTGCTCCCAGTTGAGTCCTTTAAAAAGTAATCTTTCAACTAATTGAAATATGCTGAAAGTTGAGCAGTGGGTGAGGTGTGTAACAAGTAAATCAGTATGGTGGAGTTGGTTATGTAGAATGAACACTAAGCTTTTTCAGGTAGGAAAAGCCAGCCAAAATGAACTTCTCAGGTGAATCACTAACCAAAAAAAGAATCCCTATTTCATATTCACATATCTGTTCTAAAACCCAGGTTAGGGAGGAAGTGCTGCTTAAAGAGTGTGTTGAAGTCTAGTGTTGTTTATTTCTTACTATATTGAGGGATAGTTATAATGATTCTTGCTTTGGACTGAGACAGACTAAAGAAATTTGAAATAAAACATTGCATAATACATTAAAGCCGAGTGACTGTGCCACCTGCATTTAATGCATATTTAGTTTGTCTGTAAGGGAAACTATTATCTCAGAAAGGGGCTCAGATGCTTCAGGCCCTTTCCTCTCTCCTGACCTGTCTGATTTTTTGCTGGAGGGTCAGTCTGCCAGACCATAGTCTGCTCCTGTGGCCTCCCCCACCATTTCTTTGGAGATTTTTTTTTGGCTGTCTGCCAATGCTATAAACCACAGCACTGTCTTTGCTGCTGAAGGCTGTTTTCTTCCTCAGCCACTGGGAGATGGCTGCAAAAGGCAAATTACAGGAATTTCATCCCTTTCCCCTGTTTGACTGCTCTAGATTCACCATCCTCAGCATCACTTCTTCATACTTCCTTCAGGGAAAAAACATTCAGCAAAATTTGCTGAACATTTTGAGTGGAGAATCTCCGTTGCTTCAAACAGCCCTTCCCAGCACCAGTCTCTAGTGATAATTCACTCCAAAATTCAGCAGCGTGTATCCCCATGCAGGGGGTCGTGGTGGGGAAACCCAATATGCAGGGTGGGAAGCTACCAAGGCAGGTATGACTCGTGGAAAAGGAAACCTGCTCCAAAAGGGGCTATGGGCAGGTATGTGCAATATGAAGGAAAATGGGGGGATGGAACAAAAACAAGACATAAGTGTTCTTGAAGCTGCTGGATTCTCAAAAGCAGCCTTCATGGTGCCCTCAGAGATTCAACAAAACCAAGGTATATTAAATCTCTTTGCTGTTTTACTAGTCTGGAAGATGCTCTCAGTGGGCAGATATTTGTTGGTCTCCTGAAGCTGTTCCAGCCCAGAGAAGCTCCCCTGGGCGTCAAGGGCTGAATATATCACACCCGAAACCTCATCCTCTCCTCCCAGCACCTATTTTCCCTAACAGTAGTCCCTCTCACATGGTCACAAACTATTTTGTAGTTACAGTGCCCAGGTGTGATGGAGGGCAGGTGGAGGCTGCCCAAGTCCACAGTCCACCCTGCTGCACTGGCAGTGTGGTGAGGAGCAAAATGAAGCCACTCAGGCTTAAAGAAAGAGTCTCCTGTGAGCTGAGGAGCTGGACTGCAGCTGGGAGCTCCTACAGACCAGTATCCCTCTGCACTGGCACAAAGGGAGGACACAAAACACACAGCACTGGCTTACCACAGCTTAACTGGAGAGATGGTAAGTCAGTTTGTCTGCTATATCTTGGTGGGTTTAGAAGGCCAATCAATGTAACATCAAGGTAAGATTTTCACCGCTTCAAGTTTGTTCCATGTTTACTTCCCCTGCTCTGTCTCCTTCAGGTACTGCACAGGTACTGGATGAGTAAAGCAGACAGACTGCTCAATCAGGCATGGGCAGGCTCCTCAAAGACTGCTTTCAGCTGAGCATTCATAAAGTTTCCAGACAAAATTAAATATCCATTTTGATTCAGGACAAAGACATTGTGTACACAGAAGAACTAAAAAATATTCAAAATCCCTCCTGTGTTATCATCAATTTGGAAGTATTTTTAACATCACTCGTGAGTGCTGGAGCTGTAACTCTAATTTACTAGGATTAAATAGGGGAAGAGAATTCTTAGAATTTTCATTTGTATTGAATTATAATTATACGTAATTTATGCAAGGTAGGCTTGAGTCTGCAAAAAGTCTGAAGCATTTGAAAGATATGAACCCTTCTTGCCACACTACAAACTCTGAAACACAGTAGTTTTGGTGGGCCCCACTAATGGATTTTTTAAAAACCCCTCTGATAAAAATAATAATGTAATTCATTAATGACAGAAATGAAAATTATCACAAAAAAATAAAAAGTAATCTACATGAAAGGAGACTGGAAGTGTACACTGAGCTCAGTCAGTATTTTTAACAATGGATTGAACATTTATTTGGTTTCCTGTCCACAAATTATCTGTGAAAGGGCACTGTTTTCTGGAATATATTTTTATTTCCATGTATTAATATTTAATGCAAACAAATTACAGCTTCTAGTTTTGCTATAAATTGCAAGCATCTGGTGCACTATATTCTCTAGCTGTAGAAATGAATGGAAGTAACCTGAAGCCTGTCAAAATCCTGTGTTTGAGATCTGCAGTTGAGTATATATTACAGATGGTTGGGTATCGCTGGTGCTTCATTGTGCATCCCAGCTTTTGATAAGCATATTTCATTTAGTCACTCTTGAGCATCCACAGGAAAACAGTTTTGTTCTTTTACCTAAGGCCACTCTATCAGAAGTCTTCAGTGCTATTTGGTTTTTGTATAAACAAAGGATAGTTCAAAAACATAGTGTTGTTAGTTTTTAAAAAACAAATCATGTTTACTTGAGCATTCTCAATATTCAAGTACTTGTAGTTTTTATCTCTTCATATGCTATGTGTCTTTAACTAAGATCAGTCTCTCCTTTACTCTTTCAACAGCTACAAACCACCTTAAACATATGCTTGTAAACCTGATTTCTGACAGAGACTGAACAATCAACACATACTAGGGATAAATACAGCAATTACATCTATTTTCAGCTGTATCACTTTTCTGCATTATTATTATTATTACTAAGTGGTTATTAAAAATAACGCAGCCTTCAGAGCTGCTTTGATTGTGAGGCTGGCAAAGCGAGGGCTGTGCCTCGGGCACACGTGGTGCTCTTGGCAGGGCTGTGTTAGAGGGGCTGTCCATGCGTGGTGAGGGGTGGCAGCACAGGAGCCCTCCCAGTGCAGGCTGCGTGGGACCCCCTGTGCCAGGTGCTCCAGCATGGACAGATGGACAAACTGCTCTGGTTCATCCTTTTCTTGCTCTCTGCTTTTGTCCTGGAAGTTTCTGCTGTTGGTTTTTCGTCCTCCTACCGCAGTGCATCTTGGCTACTCTCAGGCACTACAGGTATCACACAGGTGGGTGCAGAGGCAGAGGATATGCACCCTTCTGCTCCACCAAATCCATGCTTTCCCCTGAAATGAAGGGAAATTGTCCTCCAGAGCTGTCAGAGTGCGAGTCCTTGACTTGCGTGAGTCCTTCTGTTTCTGCCCAGGAGAGGGCAATCCAGCATCCAGGCAGCAGTAAGATTATCCCAGCCCTCCTTTGGGGTGCTGAGGGGCTGTGTGGTGGTTAGTGCCTCGCCAGAGGGACACAAAACATGGCTCTGTGTCTGCTGGTGGGGTCTAATGGCACACTTCCAGTCAGCTGGGAATCACAAGCCTATGTCCTGGCCCCTCTCTGCTCTGGTCTCTTGTTTCTGTGTTCATGCGCAGCATACAGGCAGGGTTAGGGTAAAGGAATGCAGTGTGCAGGTTTGGCTACTGAGCCAAAGTCCTTGGAGCCAAGGATGTGTCTCAGTACTTCCTTTAAGGCCTCCAGGTGCTAGTGAAGGTCTCACCACCTTGAGGTGCAGCAGCATTTGTATGTGCATACACGCACACACTCTGCACACAGTTTCCTCATCTGTTGGCAGCCCTGCATACGCACAGGAATAGACTCATTTTCAGATTTGGGAAGACTAGGCTCTTCCTCTTGTTTTCCTCCACCTCTTTTTATCCCTCTGCTCCCATTAAACTTGTTTTCCAGATTAAGGAATTTATTGACTGCCCTAAATCTTGGGTGAGATATTTGCCTTCGACCCCTGAGCCACTGTGGGCAGCAGCTTGATGCCAGCGGTGCAGGGGGTTTGGAGCAGCCCAGGCAATGGGTCTGCCTAACCCATGCCCCCAGAGTGCACACAGAAATTAAAAGGAGGCAGATCCAAGTGGGAGTCAAGATGACACTGTCAGGATCCCTGTAACTTTATGTTCCTTTGATTCTGCCTTCTGTTTTACTGTTCTACTCATCACACTAGTCTAGATGATAACAGGCAACTGGAAGAGCTGCCGGAGACTGTAATTAGCAAGCTCCTACCCTGGGACTTGGTTCTTGCTGGTGGGCTGTAGGTGTGGGATAATTTGCCAGTTAATCAATGGGAATTATTAAAATATCACTGCATATTTTTGCTTTGTGCTAGATCCATACGCAGTAGGTCTTATAAAGGGGTTGAGGGGAGTATCCAGGATTCCTAATCATGAAAGCAAATCCTACTGCTCCTTCCTCTCCCCCCACCTCAGCCAAAATAAAAATACTAATATAATTGCCATGTTTAACTTCAGTGAAACAGTGAATTTTAGCTTAATCAGAAGTCCTTAAAACAGAAATAGCTTACAAGTTATGCAAAATCCCACCATTTTAATTACAGAAAGCAGCGTGTCCTTTCTTGGACAAATATGTTATATTTTGAATTTGCTTTGCAAAGAAAGTAAAATCCATAACTTGCTAGATTTCTGGTTGGGTTTTTTTGACATTTTTAAAAGTATGTCATACTTTGGTTATAAATATTGTTTACTAGTGCTGTAACTCTATTTTTTCTGGTCATTTTGGTTTTAGGTTTTTAAGGTAGCCTTGTTGGGATCTGTTAGAGTACAAGGTAGATGAAGGGAAGTTTTCTCCTAGGTCTCTGGCCATGTTACAGGGTTTTCATGGGGCCAGTGAACCCTGGCAGAGCACTGTCACAGTCACAGCACTACTGAGCCAAACGTTGCCATGCTATTTATTAAACTCAGCACCTCCAGTAATGGTACTGGAGTGGCAGTGTAGTATTGCTACATAGCTGGGGTGCTCTTAAAGAGAGATGTGACATTCCTCATGTATTATCTGTTGTTTCTGTGTTTAGTGACAGAAGCTGTGGGAAGTCTATAAAAACACCTAAATACGTCACCTCTTATGGAAACTGTTATTCCATAAGAAGATACAGAAATAGTTTTGCTAAACAACTACCCTTAGGACAAAGATAAATTATGAATCCGATCAGTGGTCAGTAGAATATAAAGTATGAACTTTCATATTTTGTCCTGAAAAGAGAGGTCAGGCTTTCCAGAATTAGCCAAATGCCAGTGAAAACTAGAATTTTTCCAATATGTCTTAAAATATTCCTACATTCAGTCTGATTTGAATTAAATTTTTGACAGTTGGTAAAGCCATATCATGCGCAAATATTTTTCGGGATTATTACAAAAATTTTGAAAAAGTAATGGCGCATGCCTTGATTTCCCCATCTGTGAAATGGGCGATCCTGCAGCGTTCCTGCAGAGCACCCCGACTGAGAACCGTTGTGGCTGTAGCTGATTGTTATTCTCTTAATCATATTAGTTAACTAAATCTGTTCCTAGAGTGGTTCCATTTGCTTGAATGAATTTACATGAGGGATTAATTCAGCACTGTTTATTGTTGTTTTTACATTTATTCAGTACTGTAAATAATGCCTGATACTTTACAGCTGTGTATGAGGACACGGCCTGTGCTTCGAGGACTTTTTCGTACAGGTAATTTGAAGGATTCCGTCCTAAACCTTGCACTTTCCCATTGAGCAGATGACCCCATTTTGTTTATTCTATATTTTGAGGACTTTTCGTTCACGTGGTGTCCGCTCCCAGCACTTTCCTGCAAGTATGATACAACAGATAAAGTTCATCCCTCACCTCCAAGGGATGATCTCCTCCCCTTGCCCTCCCCTCCTCCCTCGGGACCCCCCTCCCCAATGTTAGATATTCACTGGCAACGCTCTCTAACCGCTACTGGATTTATGCCCAGCAATGATCCTAAAAACTGGGAGCAGTCTCCCACCTAGCTGTCGCTACCTTTACGCCGGACAGCGGCGTCTAAAATGACCCATTTGTGTACGGCTGACCCCCGCGGAGGGCACTGCCGGTGCTTGTCCGGGCGTCCCGCTCTGCCACCCGCCCCTTTGTGCTTTTCCATTTTCCGGGAGGTTTCTGCGGCTGGCATCCCAGTGCTCTCCATTGTGTGAAGAGTGGCGTGCGGGGTTATTTCTTTGTGCCCGCCCGCCGCCCTGCCCGGCGTGCCCCGGGGTGCGGCCCCCCCGGCCCGGGCAGCCCGAAGGGGCAGTCCNCCCACAGCAGTCCCCAGCCAGTGCGTGCAGCCTGGATGTGTGTGTGTGTGTGCGCGCCGCTACTTTGTACTGTGAAGAACACACAGCCCATGTGCTCTGTATGGATGTTGATGATACTCTGTGTAGCTTGAATCTCTGCAAGCAGGCAAGATGTCCAGCACACCACATGACCCTTTCTATTCTTCTCCTTTTGGCCCATTTTATAGGAGACACACACCGTACATGGTGCAACCAGAGTACCGAATATATGAAATGAACAAGAGGCTGCAGTCGCGGACGGAGGTAAGTCCCCCAGCCTTGTTTTCCTGTGCATGGACCGTGGTAGGTTTCAGCCCGAATTCCAGCTGAAGCGTCCCACTAGACAGTACAGTATATGCAGGCATGAACCCTAATTAATTTAGTAGTTTAATTGGGTAATCCCTCATTATGTTTCCACGCAGAGCAACTCTTCGAGGAGATACCAGCTTAGGCTGAAATCGTGAAATTACAGTACAGCACTTCAGGATTGATTATAACGCTGGTCTCAGGAAATTTCTTTGCCTTAGTGTGTTGTTTGCTCAGGATCTGTCCTGCTGGCATTTGCAGCTATCATATTGCAAAGTATTTCGGTTTTTGCAGAAAATTAATTCTGGAATGTTGCAGGTTTAGGCGGAGAGACGAACATTTCTTTGGTTTTGTTCTGTAAACTCGTTAAAATGAAAAATGGATGATGACTGAAAAGAGGAGCAGAGTTTTAAAAACTTATTCCTAGGCTACTCTTAAAGAACACATGTTTGGGACAGCCGACAAGAGAAATTTGTGTTTACATTTAGAATGCTGTTGCTTTTAGCAAGAAAGATGGTCAGTTCACTACTTTATCATATAGCTGTCAAAAGTACCCAGTAATGTAAACTACATTCACTGTTGGTTGTGCTTTGTATAATGTGTTAGTGGTTTATACACCCTGACTTCAAAATGCAGATCAGCCACCGCAAAGAATATACTGAATGAGAGGGGGAAATGCTTTTGTCATTTAAAGAAAAAAAAATAGTATGGGCTGCATCTTGTTATTTACATGGTTAAGTAAAGCACACTTTTCAAGTCTGCTGAAGTGAAAGTGAATCAGGCTGCATTTCTGTCCATGTGTCTGTGTTTGTGCAGCAAACATTCTTGGTGCTGCAATTTTTCATAGTAGTTTATTAGTGGTGCCCTGAAAAGACTTTTTAAAAGTATGAATCTTTTCTAGTAAACAGCTTTATATAGCGTCAAATATCTGCCAGGTTTGAGACACAAAGCGTGGTGAAGGATCTCGGGTTGATCTGTTTGTTGTATTGTGATTCTTTAAGATAACATGAGGTTATCATAAAATAAAACACACATGCCTGAATTGTCAGCTAAGCCATGGAGAATCTGTGACGTTTAATGTATATGATACAGCTAACGAGATGTGACCTGCTTTCTGATTGGGTACCGCCACGGGGTAACTGCTTTTCTATCACTGTTACCACTGCTAGGCTTAAAACGTTGCTGGGGAGTAATTGGTAATACACTTTGTGCCGGCTAAAATCTCCAAGCAGCTCTTTGCTCCCAAAATCATGGCAAGTGTTTGTCAGTTTTGCCCCAAGTTGTTGGTTGCAGAGGGTTACTGCCATTTAGAATAAGGGGGTTTGTGGGGTTTGTTTGCTGCTGCTTGTTTGTTAGGAGCTCTGTTCCTTGCATTCCTGAACATATTCATGTAATAATTTGTAGACTTTTTCAAGTGAGAAGAGCAAATATGTACCACTGAATGTTTTCTTCAGGGTTTTGTATACAACCTGCTCTAAAAGCTGTCAGTGCTAACTTAGCCTTTTTACATATTATTTTAGTGGTACTTTTAGTAATTGACCAGTTCCTGATTGTAGCTCCTTTACAGATGTTACACTAGAAAAGTTTTTGAGGGACTTGTGAAGCAACTTTCCCCTCCTTCGTTGCTGTGGTGTGCTGAATTAAACTTCAGCGCCTTTAACTGCAGTTTTTGCTGCACAAATTCAGATGGATTGTTGTGGGCAAAAAGCAATAACCCACTCTTTCTTGCTAGGAGTGCCTTGCTAGGTTTCAGCAGCATTTTACTTTGACAGACAGTGTTTAGTTAATGAAGGCCTTGTGCTCCAGCATTTCTTTTATTTGCACAGAATAAAAATTCTTTTGCTTTGTGATTGTTCAGTGTTTACATTCTGGTTCTCTGTTTTTTTAGTTTATGAGCTCTGTGCTGTAAGCATTGTTGTTCATTGAGATGTGTTTTCTAGTTAACTTCAGTTCATCTCATTCATCTTCTGATTAAAACATCTCCGTAATAAACAAACAAAAAATATGAAACTAGTTTCCTGGGACACTAGAGTGAATAGGTGTGGAGAGTCTGTAAAGAGTAATGCTAGCTTCTTGGGCAGGTCAGAAGTGGAAGTTTCACATTAATTTTATGCACTTCCAAGCGTGATTGGGATTGGTAGGTGAAGGCTTCTGGAGCATGTATAAGTAGCTCTAAATTTTTTGAATCCAGAGCTCTGTATGTCATGGAAGGAATGTGCTTGTGCTCTGGGTGATACAGGCTCCCTGCAAGAACGTTTCTCTTCAGGCAGTCCTTGGCATAATGTAGGCCCTGGTCTCTGAAGGAGGCTGCTTGTGCTCTGTGAGCCCCAGGGGGTAGGTGAGCACAGGCAAAGCAGCTTAAGGCAAAAGGAATTACAAAGAAGCTCTCCAAAAGGCTGGGGGTAGCAAGGTGGCAGATTCCACATGGACCCAACTTGTGCAGAGAGACAGTGGCAAATGAGGATGCATTAAAAAAATGGGAAACTACAGCTGTTATCCCAAATATATCCGTGGAAAACCCTTGGGATTTTTCTGGTTTCATAAAAAAAATGTTCTTAATAACCCCGTAGAGCCAGATTCTCTACTGTCCCTTGCAGTGGTAGAAGTTCCAAGGCAGAGCAAAACATACATAATTGAGTAAAGTTTTGGAGAGGATGGATGGAGAGCGTATGGAAGGAGTATCTGTATGTCATGTGCAGCTGTTTTCTCCTCTCCCTTCCCTTTGTAGTGAATTCCTGTAACAGTTCTCCAAAGCTTGCAGGTAGGTGAGAAATTATTAAAAAAAAAAAAAAAAAGGCAGTGAGCTGGTAGAAACACCACTGGGGAATCCACCAGTAAATGCCATTCCTACTCCTGCTCTACCCGCAGCAGGGTCGATGGTGTGTTGGGGGAGGTAGAAGTGTCCTCAAAATGGTTCAGGGCTTGGGGACCCTTCCTGAGAAATCCACTGCTTCCACTCCAGTTTCTGTCAGCATTGGGTGGAAGGGAATAACAGTCAGTGTGAAGGATGTGCTCAGTGTATTAAGCAGACAAAGTACAGAGCGATAAAGAAAGGTTATTTAGATGGAGCATAGCTATCTTTGTTGTTCTTGTTTTCTTTAGGAAGAAATGGAAGTCATGAAAGTAAAGAATTAGCAGCTTTAGTCTGTGTTAGATGTGCAAACTTTTGCTCTCCAAACTTCTTATAACTTTATGGGCTCCTCAGACAGAACCTACAACTGCCTTTTTAAATTCAGGGTCAGTCTTAGGCGAAGAATTCCAATCACACCCAGGCAGGGGGTGGTTTTATGATGTAAGTACTGGCAAAAGTCCACCACCTAGCTAATTCTTATGTGATCTAAAGTAAATTAGGGAGTCTGAGTTACTAAACAGTGTACTGGGAAACTGTACCTTCCTTAAAAGTTGTTCAAAGAAATCTAATGTGGTATTACTTTTTTCTAAATTAATACATGCTTTCTTAGTAATACTTGGGGACCATCCAGTGCCATTTTGTAATGCATCAACAATCCCTATTTAAAGAAGTAAAATGAATATTTAAATGTTTAATAATCTCAGGCAGATATAAAGATAAATCTTACTTACTTCTCTCATAGTTGATTAACTTCTGGTTAAACAAAATGCAGCTGTTTCCTTGCTCTGTGTGTGGTTTTCAGGACTTCATTCCCATTCACTCATACTCAGTTTATCTTAATATTTTTATATCTGTGTTAGTTTAACATTTCAAGAAAGGAATCCTGTTGTGGCATAATCAGCAGTTTCTGAAGTTCAAGGTAGCAATACACAACATAAATGTCTGTTTTCCGTAAAACTTGATGTTTAAAAAGACACTTCTTTTCCTCTTTGATGTTGTAAATCCTTTTCTGTTCTAATTTTTAATCATTTGAAATTGCTTACACTTAAAAGAAAAAAAGGTGATTATATCTTGTATATAATTATTCAGGAACATTACAGTGCGCTGTGAATAGATCACTTAAAGTTGCTGACAGTTTAAAGTTTGAGGCGTTGCTTTATTGTCAGTAATCAAAGAAATGTATCAAGCCTTTCACTTGTTTATTTAGTCCCCTGTATTGTTAGAACTTCTGTGTATCACAATACATTAAATTCACCTGTGTCTCTCCCTGTCACTACAAGAGATTATGCTTTACATCACCATTGGATGCAAAACACAGCTTTCCCTCTGGCTAAGAGAGCAGTGTTTTAAGGGTGACTAGAGACTTTGATTAGTAGCATATTTGTTTTAAAGACAATCAGCTTAATCAAATGATATTAAACTCCTATTAAACGGTATAGGGAATTTAACAAAGATCTTATGATGGAAAAATATATAAAGAAAATTAAAAGGAAAATAAAGGAGGGTGTTATGATTATTTAAAAGCTGCTAAATGAACTGGAAGCTTACACAGACATTTATATGCAACCAAATATTTAAAGCAAATCAAAGCAAAACAAATTTTCTGCAGTTTAATGAAAGTCTCTTATTTTTCTTCCTCACATTGCCATCTGATGAAATAATCTTCTTCTTCTTGATGCATTTTTAATACATTAGTCATAAAAATCTATGTTGTGACATCACATTTGTTCGCCTAGCAACTTAGTATGGCAAACAGATCTCTCATATTGTGTACATAAGTCTGAGTTTGTCCAATGAGTTTGTTTTGTTGAGGGGAAAACACATAAACTTCTGTCTCAAAGTAATTTTGAGGAAATATTCTTTCACCCACAAATACACTAATACTTAGCAATTCTAGGAACATGAGTAAAGTATTTTGAGAGTACTTATGAACCATGCTTTGCTGAAACTAAAAGGTCAGTGTTAAAAGAAAACCCTTGAATGCCTTTAGGCAGACACTGACTTCAGAATGTATTCAAGGCTCTTTTAACTGATTGTCTTTTATTTCATACATGTTTTTGTCCGTTAAAAAATTTCAGTTGCAGCTGTTCTCAATTAAAATTGTTACAAACTAACAATTCTTATGAGGCCAGGGGAGAAAAAAAAGACTTCACTTCCTTTACATGTTGATCCTTAGCTTAGGATCAGGCATATCTTGCTGCTCCTGCCCACCCTTCCCCACAAAAAAGTAATATAATAGAATGGAAACTGCACACATGCTGCATTTGGGGGTAGGGGCCGGTGAGGGTGGGGAAGGAGTCTGTGCAAAAGTGTAAGAATGGGTTTTGCCTGCAATCACTCTGATGGTTACTAGATCATTTTCTATAAAGAAACCTTTTCAACTCTTCTCTTTTTTATTCTTTACTCTTTGAGCCATAAATCCACTTAGAAAAACCCTTAAACTTCATCTTTCCCTGATGTAAACAAGATTTACTATGCAGATCCAGTCTCAAAAATAGAAGCTGTTGGTTAGTGAGAAAGAACAAAATAGAGATCATAACAAGGACCTAGTCCTGTGCTCTAATTTAAGCTGGAGTTTCGCCTGCAGTAAGATTGCATGATCAGATAAAAAAGAAAATAATTTGGGTTTGGTATATACACTTTCTTTGTTTAAAAAGGGGTAAGATTACTAAACTCTTTGCAGTATTTTTTAGACGGACTTCTTACTTCAAATGGTATTTTTTTACATCTCTTTGCCAGAAGTTGCATGTCTACTATAAACATGCGTTTCAACCATGCTGATACTTTGTTCAGTTGTTTCCTCCACAAGAAGAGCCTTCTTTCCTGCACTGTTCTAAGTAAACAGGTCAGGATAGATCCCGACATTTGCCAGGTGCTCTTCTCCAAGTAGCCAGCTGGGCTACTTGATGCTTTAGAGGGCTGATCGTGGCAGGAGCAAGGGTGCCCCAAAGAGGCTGATGATTAGTCTCCAAAAAAGGCTGTGGTAGGGCAGGATCTGTTGGCCAGGTCTCAGTGGTCTTATTTATTAGACAGTGAAATTAGTAGTGAAAGAAACATCCCCAAACCTCTGGCTAAAATCTTTCTTTTCCCTGGTACGTTCTTTCTGTGTTTGGTTACTGTCAGAATTTCAGAGAGAAAGCACTTTATGGTCACAATACTGCTATCACATTGTGGTTGGCAGCCATGCTCTACTAAACTAAAGCCTGTAAATTATTGATCTAGGCTGAAGAGTCCACTTGGTATTTCTGAGGTAACAGGGAATCAACTAGACCTACCTACAGAACTTAAACCTCAGTATGGGAACAGCTGATGCCTCTGGAAACAACTTCAGTCCTTTCATGCCTTAAAAGGTTGATGAAAAACCAAGCGCTCTGCAAAAATGAGACCTTTTCAGAACTAAACATGTAGGACTTGGTGTGTTTCTAAACCTATCACCTCTTCAGGAATCAAGAGTTGCTGGTACTGTAGAGTCTTTGCAAAGGCCATAAATTTTGCAGCAACAGGCTGTCTTCTCCATGAGACCTGGGTCGCCTTGGCACCACCTTGACGTTTCTGCAGCATTGTCAAGGAGGCATACCCATGCTGAAGGTTCTGGCCAGGGGGTGTTCCCATCCTCAGCATACAGACTTCAGTCACAGACTCTTAGAATGGTTTGGGTTGAAGCATGAGACCTGAGTGTAGGCAGACTTCTTCTTTATGAAGAACTCTGATAACTACAGCCAAAATATAAGTATCGCATTAGAACTTCTCCCTAAGGTCTTTCTGTAGTCAATATTCACATTCAGGTGCTTGTCCAGAGCAGAATGGCAAACTCAGAATTGAGGCAGTAAAGCCACAGCTTTAAATTTAAGAGCAAACCTTAAAGCCTAGGTTTCTAAATGTACTTAAAATCTACTGCCCAGGCACCTACAAACCAAATAGGTCTTTGCATCTTTTGGAGTACCTAATGAATTGGAACGTTGCTGTAAATCTGTCACTCGTGATCTGCAGTACCTGTTGGTGTTCATCTTCCCTGATACTAAGCTTGCCAAACCTAGTTAGCTGAGCAGGAGCATCATTTTTATGTGTGTTAAAAAGGGGAGGGGGGAAATCTAATCTCTGGGTATTGTTTTGACATCAGATTTCTCACATAAAGCATATTCAGTATCCATCTAGAGCCCATGCATTTTACTCAACTTCTACTTGCAGACTAGAACATCAAGAATTAAAATGCATAGCTGGATAACCTAATGTGTTGCATTCAAAGGACAAAGAAACATTATGTGTGTATAAAAGTGATCATATTTGGAACTCCCTGATTAAAGTGGACTCAAGAATAGATTGAATCATAGATCCACTTTGCTTATTCTTGAAAAACTAAATACCTGTTTGAGTATTATTGTGTGCAGTCTTACATTAAATGTGCAGTGGACTATTTTTACTTTCCTTTTGGACTTTCAAACATTTGTTTTTTTCCTAACTTTATTTTTATTAGGTTATTTTCTAAAGTAGTAAATTGAGAAAATTATGACTTTAAGCACATTATGCATTTGAAGTATTTTATGTACCTTATTGTGATTTTTGTTCCAGTTGTGTAGTTTTGCCTTAGCCATTAGCAGAAGATTTTATCAGACAAATAGCTGCCATCTGTCCTGGAGCAGGTTACAAAGAGATTTCTGAGATATTAATGACTACATTATACAAAAAGAAATATTCTAAATCTTTAAATAAAGTAGTTACGTGAAGAGAGGAAAATGCTCAGAAAACAGGAAAGTAAATAGAGTGAAACTTTTTCATTTTATTTCTTCTTATGCTGAAGCACCTTCAGCATACTTCATCCCTTAGGAAGGCAGTCAGCAGCACCAGCATTTCTAACCACCTTCTGTGGGATAGACATGCTCCAGGGTGGGGTGGGCAAGGCAGGTGGGACACCTGCTTTGCCTCTAGGTTTGTAGCCAGGACAGCCTTTAATAAGTGGAAAAAGGGCATATGAAATGCCTCACACCTAGAATGCTATGTTTGATTCCTTCAGTTTACAGAAGTCTCATGTGTGGGTCATTTGACAGTGGAGCAAGGCCTATGACTATTTTACTCTCCCACATTCTGATAGTGACTTGCCTTTTCAGATTAATGTCACTCACCATTTTCCATAATTCTCCTAGCCGGTTTAAATACAAAAGTGTTACCATGTTACTCTATTTTGCATCACAACATGATGTGAAAGGAAAAGAACTGCTATATAATAGTTCCTTTAGAGCAAATGAAAGTAATTCTTGTTCAGCATGTTGCAAGAGAGATCTCCTTCCATTTGGCACTCATTTCTCCACCTTTTTTCTCCATATCACGATGTTGAAAGCATTCACAGAACATGGATTTGAGATGTGCATTTGCAACCATACCTTTTGCTGTAGTGGATGAAGGCAATACAATAGCTCTATCACTTCTACTTAGACTTAATTACTGGAGTATCAGTTAACCCTTAGGGTAATTTGGTAATAATGTTGTTGATGTGATTTGAAGTATCATTTTAAGCAATTAGAAGTTCAGATATAATGTGATGCAATTATGCGTTATATAGTGCATCTATCCATTTTACACAGCAAAAATTACCATACTTTTTTGGGAAGCTTGGCATTTCACACTGACTGGGGTTCTGCTTGTATTTGTGAACAGCGTGCCTGTAAACTGTGGTAATAACTCTTTGAAGGCCACACCTATGCACACTGCTGATTATGTTAAATAGCATAGACCCATTTTAATGAATGTGTTGGCATGAATAATGGGACACGAAAAGCCAACACACTGGGTAAATGTTCATTACCTGAGTGCAACAAATACTACATGAAAAATTTCCGTGACAATTCACTTGAGTTTAGCAGTGAATTTGCTTTGGCTATGTTCGTGCTCTTCATGCAATTCTGTGAATGTTTGATCAACGGAGTTTTATTCTTACAAATAATTGCAGAATGCAAATTTCAATTTGTTTACCATTACTGAAAGAATTTGCTTGTTTTATATGGGCTGAGAGGCAGTGTTTCCTGTTTTGAGCTTACCTCCCAGATAGAACCATGATACTTAGAAATTAAATACACCAGAGAAGAATCTCTGATTGCTTTGCAGTGAGGACTGACTGGTGTATGAATGTAAAGCAAATTAATAACAATGGCTGGTTGCAATGGGAAAATTACAAGTCAGTAAATATGATGTATTTGCATAATTTTTTCATGGAATGGAACGCTGCTTAGTGTGCAGTTACGTTAGAAAAATGGTAAAAATTTTCTAAGCTTCCTGGCATTTTAAGCTGTAGCTCCATCTGTGCTCATCCAGTCAAGGATGCAAAACAGTAACACACAATATATGACCAACCACAGTATATAGTCTTAGCAAAATATTACATGTTTACAGCACACTGCTTGTTATGAAAGACGAGCAAAAATGTCTTAAATTTGATTAATTAGTGCATTCAAATAAATTGTTTCTAATTCCTAAAAATTCTTGGTAGAACAAAGTAGAATTCATAAAATTTTTTATTTGATATGAATGATTAGCTCCACTCTTTTCAGTACTTCCTAACACTGGCAGGGTTAATAATGCAAACTAAAAAGATTGGTCAGGATGCCAGTGCACCAAGTACTTCTCTTCCCTGACAGTGCTGTAAGATTATTTAATGCCCATATAAAAAACATCCTGAGGCAACTGAGTTGCACCTTGACTGATTGTTGTATCCAAAGGGCTGCACTTCTAAATAAGCAGTGTAGCACAGACTTCTCGTACAGAGCGGTGTTAGCACTGGTATGTAACCTGAAGCCACAACCTGCGTGTCTAGACTGACAAGAATCCTACCACTTGAGCCACTGTGACACCTTGTGGTTTGTGAAGCAACACAAGCATCTTTTAGAAAACTAACAGGTAAAAGCCAGAGGTTAATGGGTATTGACAAATGTCCTTTCATACAAATACCAACAGAAATATCTTTGCTGGGTTACTATACTGTGTTTTCAAGATGCAGTTAAATTAGATGTTAGTGGGCTCCTTTCTGTTTGTGTCTTTGTAGTATGTATTTTACTGCTAAGTGGCATAAGCTGAGGCATCATTTTGCGAAGTCTGACCTGCTGCTGATATCTCCATGGCTTTGGTGTTTGCTCATCAGTCAGATTACATAAAGAAACACTGGTTTTGGATGCAGTACAGAGTAAATATTTTACTTGTTTGAGACCACTAATTCGTTAACCAAAAGAATGCTTGAAGGGTGCAGAGTACTTTTTGATACTGAGTGTGTTCTAAATGGTATCTAAACGGTAGTTTCAGCTAAGTTATAGTTAGCATTTGGCAATGAGCATGTAACTGTACAGCCGTGAATCTGGGGCTAAATAGATCAGTGTTTCAGCTGTGGATAGCTCATTAACCCCAATGAAGTTGTATTTTTCTGAGAAATTACCAATAAACTTAAAATTAGGCCAATAGAACATGGAGCTTAGAAAGAACCCTGCATCTATGAATGCTCAGGACCTCATGGTACCTGAGCCTAGTGCCTTGATTGTCACTTGTTACATCTTCGAACAAGCATGTCCATGTTTTCTTCCACGATGATCCTGAGCATCTGAGGGGAGTTGCCTGTAAACTCATGCTTATGTCCCATAGCAATTTTCTTGTCTCTAATGCTTTCTAAAACTAGGCAACAGCTGTGCTGAAACAGTTGCCTTCCATTGCCAAATACCACCTTATTGCTGAATACACCTTTATGGTGCAAAGGGTCTGCATCCCTCTATTGTCCCTTATCTTCAGATATGTCCACAGTACTGTCACTTAAATGTAATACATAGACAAACATGCCCAAACTTTCATTTAACTTGATGGTGTGGGAAGAGGTAGCAGCCCAGGACTCAGGCATGCAATCTGCTTTATTTCATACACATGTATATTGATCCTTTGCTGAGCTTTATGCTTGTAAAATTATGCTCATACTACCTTGTCTTCACAATGTGCACCTTTACTATAAGGTTTTTGGGGCTGGGACCACCTTCTCTGTTCTTGTACAGCGCTAGAACAGTGGAGTTCTGGTCTGTATCTGCAGCATGTTTTAATTATTGTGCTGTGTATTGTAACTAACTTGAGGCTAAAAGTTGGTGGTAGCATTTAAAATACTTTCAAACCCAAATCTATATATACCATTGTCATTTTGATGTCATAAATAAAATTTTTTAATTGATACTTAATGTATTTATGCACTAAAAAAGAATTGTCTGACTAGAAAGTACCATAATAGTCTAAGTTCTTGGAAGACGACTGTTTAATGTTACTAACACATTTTGTTACTTCTCAAGTAATTCAGCACACCCATGCAAATCTACTGGCTTTGCCAAGCAACTACAAATATATTTAAGGCAGTGTTCTGCTGGTTGATTTGTACATCTGATATTGTTATGAAATCAATTGCTTTTTAAGTGTGATTCTTTAGTAGTTTCATGTCAATCAAAAAAGCTCATTCTAAGCCCATATTTTCTTAATAGTGGAAAAAACATCTTATCTTAAATTCCACTGGACAAGTGTATTCTTTGTGATGGGAACTGGTGCTGTGGAATATGTGTCTTATTTCATGATGATTTGGGGAGGGAATATTGTAAAGTCTGGTAATAAATTAAATTCTTGTAATAAATAGAGATGAATCAGGGAGGTTGTTCTAAGGAAGAAAGGCAACACTTATTTTTTTCTTTTATTGTTTGCACTCTACTGATTTAATTAGCCAGTGAGAACAGACCCACTTTGAATATTAAAAAGACAAAATCAACTTCCCCCTCCCCCGTCCCCACATCTGTTGCCTTTTGGAGACTACTTACAGTACCAAAACTACACTTAGTCTAATGAGTTTTGTTTTTTAACAGACGTTACCTGTATTTGCTCACTAATAAATGAGGTAGTTATAAGTATTTTATTCTGGGTCTGAGGAAAAGGTGCTGTTTAAATTGTCAATTTGAAAGAAACTGGGCTACCTTAAGCATAACCAATACATTTTTGGTGTTATACAAATGAAGGTAGTCACAGTCTTGATAGATTTCTGCATGGTGATCTAATAGAAATATCTTAATGGTTACCATATTACAGAAACTTAAATCATTCCTGGGACTGCTTGAAGTCGGAAAGAGTGAAGTCTTGTGTGGGGTTATATATTGGTCAGGAGCAGGAGAGCATAGATTGATAAAACTACTGAAGTGATCTCTGCTCTGTTTCATTATGCTACTGCCTTCTGCAGTATCAATTAGATGGACTGAATTTCAATAAGGCAGCGAAGCAGTTCGCTGCACCTCTGCTGGGTTAGGCCCACCCTTGCACAGAGCTCTAGCCTTCTTTCTGATCACAGTCTAGAGCATGAATATTAATGCCTTATCTGGATTGCAGTGTTGCAGGACCAAGGGATCCTTGTCAGTGGATCCTGCTCTGTGTCCATCCTGTTTTGGCACCTCTCATCAACTGTGGACCCCAGAATTCCCTTAGCTTTGTTTAATGCCACATTTAAAGGCAGCATCAAAAAAGAGTGAATTTTTTAAATAGCATTTTTCTCACCATTTTTATAGGCATATACTAGCTACTTTATTAAAATATTTTTCCTGTTTAGTGGAAAGAACTATCCCAATTTTGCTGAAGGTGGCTTTTTAGAAACACAATTGCCTATATAATTTTCAAGATTTTTATTAGGAATTATATGAAACTATTAGGACCATGGGAACTTGGATAAACCCACCTGGTATGCAAATTTTGTTACCAGAATAACTGCACTAAGGTTGAGAACACTGTGTGTGATTATAAGAGTCAACTGAGAAACATAAATTGAGAGCTCAGCCCAGCAGTCTTTCCCTTCCTTGGAGATTGATGGCACACAGATGCACAATTGCAAATAACATAATTTGTAAGCCAGTGGTGCTGTTGTGATTAAAAAAAAAAGTTATTCTTTTTCTCTATCAGAAACTTCCTGGGATTGCTTCAGTTTGATCTTGTAACTGCAGCTCCTCATTCCATGCAAAGATTTCTTCTTTAAGTCAATGAAATGAGCATTTGGTCCTGTATTTGAAGGTGCTAGAACAAGGTGCAAAAGCTGGTACAGCAAAAACTTGGTTTTGTGGAACCTGCCTATTCTAATGGATTTACTGAAAGGACTGGAAATATTCAGCTTTTCAGTGTTGTCCATAGTTGGCTCTGTGGTAAAACTGCATGCTCAGGGGCATATATTATGTTTGCTCTTACGATTTCACAAAATGTGAAAGGTATAATAGAAAGCATGGTTAAGAACCAGCAGCACTCATTATTAAAGAGTATTGTGTAGCAAAACAAATGACAGAAATTTACTGAAGTTTTTCTCAATCAGAAATTTAGCTGGAGAGAAACGTATGGCCCATGAATTAGCAGAATAGTAGGTAGATCTGGCAGGCTGAATGAAGTACATAATTTAGCTGAGCTTATTGGCACTCCTTGAAAGTGGACTACAAAACCTACATTGTTAGCTGTATTAAAAAAAACAAATTTTGCAAGATTTATCATTGGAATTGTTTTAATACTGATCAAAACCAAATCCTGGACATTCATAGTTAGTATTTCCTAATGTTTTTCTCCAGCATCTGCTAGCTTTTGCTGCTTTACCAGGAAAGGGAAGGATGATAAAATGAAATTCATAGCCTTTTAGTGTCTGCTCAGCCTGAAACTGGCAGACAACTGGCATTTGGGGTTTGTGGCTGCTGACCTGGCAGACTTGCAGCATTTTTATGACGTCAAGTGCACACATCATGGATCTGTACAAGCTAAATATAAGCTTCAATCTCTCTGCTACCCCCCTACCCCCATTTTCATTTAGGAGACTAAGGACTTCTCCCAGTGAAAACAAGAGAGAGAGGACTGAGCTGCTCACTACACTTACAAACTTGTGTGTGGCAGCGTGACCTGAGTTACTGGACCCAGCAGCTTGTTTTTGTAGACATGCTTTCTGTACAGTGCTTTATTTGCTTGGTATGGTAAATGGTAACTTGCTGGTTTAATAAGTGAAAAATGGCTGCAGCTAGCAAATCTGATCTCTACTCAAATAAATTGCAAGCTCTTCATTAGCTTCAATATCACCAGCACCATATAAAATATGGATTCCTTCGGTTTGTTATTTGTATGAACCTTTGAGTTCTTTTGCTAAGAAAATGAGATTGAAATAATTATACCTACAAGGTTTTATATATCTTGACAAAATGTTACTGTCTGTTTCACACTCAGTTGTATTTAAAACCGGTGGGTGCATTTCAGGCCATAAAATAAGTTTACAAAATAAAAGCCACTTCCATTCACAACTGTACTTAATGATTTATTTCTTTCTAGGAATTGCATTTGAAATTCCCAGACATCTAAACCTTTTTCAGCATCAAACTGACCACTGATCTTAAAAAAATCATCTACATCAGCACCACCTCAATCACTGACAAGGGCTGGAGGAAATGAAACATCTGGGATCTATTAAGATTTTTATTTATGCTTTTAAATATTGAAGTGTGCATGGCTGCTTGGCTTTTACACTTTGAGCATGAATCCATTAATGAAAGCTCTTACAACACAAACAGTTGCAAGGAGAAGTGATTTGGGCTGGAATACTGGGACCCTACCGTATAAGAGGAATTGCAAGGAAGGCAATGACTGTGGGGAACATGGGTTTGTCTATTTACTGTGGTGACAAAAAGACTACCAAGTTCTTCCCAAAGATAAGACTCTTCAATTTTCCTATGGTTTCTTGCAGAAAATGCGTCAGCCTTGAATTTATCTCCCTTCTATATGCCATGCATTTGAGGTGCAACCTTGCTGCATCTTCAGTGGTAGGTGATGGCATCAAGTTTTGTTGCTGTCAAATGCACCTCTGCCCACACCCTCATCAAGGAAACGGTAGTTGATTATTATTTTTTTTAGCTTGCCTTTGCACTTGGAAGGAGGCCATTAGGCCAGGGGCTCAGGCTGTTTCCACAAACTCTGCTAGAAGTGCCCCACTTTCCTGTGCTCCTCTAGAATCTGTGGAGAGAGTGGGGTGCAGGATAGGGGGTTGCAGCCTCTGAGATGCTCTGTCACCACAGTACCTAGCAGATTGTAAATATATAGTTAAAGACTGATCTATGTACAAGAGGCAGTGCAGTTACTGGGCTTTTTCAGAGGTCAGTTAAGGAAAGGCCTGAGTGAGAATGCAGTCAGGTTTTCCACAGGACAGCCCTGCACCTTGAAGGCAGCATCGCTGCTTGAAGGAGGCAACAGTTGTGTTGAGGCCGAAACACCTGGGCCTGCAGACTCTTAGTGTTTTCCTTTAAATACACCTTTCTACCTTGCTCCTCCTTCAGCTGATACATTTGATTCCTAAGCTGCAGAGTGGTGTGGGCTGGTCTGGTTAGTGAGGTGCTGGCAGGGGCAGCCTGCAGTGTGGCAGCGCTGCCGGCCCCCAGGCTCCGGGTGGCTGCGCGTACAGCGTCTGGAATCCTCAGCACCAACAGCCAGAGCTGCAGGAAGGACTCCAGTTTGCCACCAGGAACTAACTGTATCCTGTTCTCACCAGGACCAGTCACTAGAAGGGGGAGATCTTGTAATCCAGGTTAACAGAACCTGGAGCATTACAGGAATTTTGGAGGAAGATTGTTAAGTCCTGTTTATAGTGGCTGATGGAAAGTGGAGTGCAGTACCAGGTAGAAATCCCTCAGCTGAGGCCAAGCCTCATCCTCCATCCTGCAGAAACTTTTGTAAAATATATTTGGGATTTTGTTTGTGGCTTGCTGATTTTGCTGAACACTCTGGACATAACATCTGGAAAGAATTAACTGGAAGCCATGTCACTTTGGGGCAGAGGAAGGAAAAAGGATGAATACTTTCAGAGAACAGGTGCATTCAAGGTATGCTTCCATTAGTGAGTTTTACCAGAATTTTCCATTCTTTACTTTACTTTTGGATTCTGGGAAATGGGAGAATGATACTGTAAATAGTGTTAGCTTTAGGAAGGGATAGGATTTCAGAAGTGACTTTCCAGCAAATATACCAGTCTGAGTGACCATGAACAGGCAAATGTTTAAATACCATTTTTATAGACATTACTAACCCAAAGGGAGCACTAAAAGCAAAAGGGTTTCCTGGTGTAGAATACAGTGTCTTTAAATGGACATTTTGAAATTTCTTGTGACCTGACATGAAAGTTCAAAATTGGGTAATAACCTGTAGCAAAAATGACATACTTAGTTTACTTGTATTACCTTGATGAGCTGCATTTAAAACTTGCTTAGGATGTATCTAAAAAGCCATAGTGAAGCAGTAACTCATGGAAAGCTAATCTATTATTTATCAACAAATGTTAACTAGGTTGCACAGATTTGAATACCCTTCAGGATTTCTCTTTGGGTTTTGTCACAAGTACACATAAAAATGTTAGATATATCAGCAGAAAAACTTAAAGAAAAATGAAATTTGTTGAAGTTTCATCCAGAACCTACATTGCTCATACAGGGAACTGCAGTGAATACAGATGATTCCGCTACTGATTATCATTCAAAATACCAGTGCTGTGGTTTTTTCCTTTTAAGTGACATTGTAAGAGAGATTTATTGTTTTACAAGTTTAAATTGGCATTTCTCATTCGTTTAGAGAGATGCACTATGTTGTAATACCTAGCAACTTTAACTTATGCTATGAATGAAAAAGCACATTTACAAAATCTGGGAGCTAGATCATAGTGTGGCAGTTCTGTGAAAGATTGCCCGCTCAATGATTAGTTGCAGCACTCTTACTAAATGTGTTTCAATTCAGTTTTTGTCACTGAGAAATCGAGAAATAGGTGGCTTATTAAAGGTGACCACATCCTTTTATGCAAATTTAATGCACTTGGCAGGTTTATCATGATAAATAGTCAGGATGAGATGGTTCATGATGTATCTCTAATCTCTTCTGTGAAGATGTTCATGTCTTGCAGGAAGTAGCCCCTTGAGAGTTCAAATCTTTAGAAGTATGTGACAGATGGTGATGTCTGCAGAGTCTCATAGACTTGCTTTGAAGTAACTCCAAATGGTGCCTTCAGTTAATGTTCAGTTTTTGCAATTTCTCTTGCTTCATCTCTCCTTTGGTGCCCTCTTCTCCACCACGTTGTGTCCCCAAGTCATTGCTCGTACTGGGAACATACACCACCTCTTATAGAGTACAACTCTCTCCCCAGTGCTGTCATATTTTTGCCTGCAAAGCTGTTCTTCCATTAGACAGCTTGCATATTTTAAGTGAAGTGATTCACAAAAGAAAAACAATAAAGCATACCAAATGTCCTCAAAAATCCTATCTATCATTCATGCATTCTGTTCAGTTTTTAGTAACTCTTTGGAGCCAACATCAGTCCAGGTGTCATGTTAACTATGCTATGTTATGTTAATTATAATCAATTACCAATATTAATTAAGTGAAATTCTCTTTAGATTAGTAACAAGAAATGGTTACATTTTAATGCTCCTGCAGGAGATCTGAAGGAACTCATATAATCAATAAAAAACACTGCAATGCTTTTTATGTAAACCTTATTCTACTGGAATACAGCTAATGAAATAGATATAAAAGCATCAAAAATGCATAAAAATATGTCTGAAAAATGGTATGTTTTCAGAGCTTAATATTTTCACTTTTCATTAGTTGGCCTTGGTTCATCTAAGTTTGAATGGGCTTCTCTTCTGAAATCAGGTACCAAATTTCATGTTAAGTTTTATACCTGTCATAGTCCCTTTCCAAGTTCCCATTTTAGAATCACTCTTCTTAAGTATTTCTGTTACTATCATCACTATACGTGACTTTGTGTGTAATAATTGGTAATGTTAAGTTTGGTCTACAAAAATTTTTAGTACATAGAATTCTTTTGGCATTATTTCTTCTCAAATGGAATTCCCACAACTTCACAACTTGATCTCTTTTTAAACAGGAAAGGAAAGGCCAAGAAAGGTTTAAATAGGAAAGGAAAGGCTGAGGAAAGACTGAGAGAGTTGAGGTTGTTCAGCCTGAGAAGAGAAGGTTCTGGGGTGACCTTATTGCAGCCTTTCAGTACCCAAAGTGGGCCTGCAAGAGAGCTGGAGAGGGACTTTCTACAAGAGTATGTAGTGATAAGACAAGGGGGAATGGCTTTAAACGGAAGAGGGCAGATTTAGATCAGGTATGGGGAAGAAATTCTTCCCTGTGAGGGTGGTGATGTGCTGGAACAGATAGGTTGAGGATGCCCCATCCCTGGAAGTGTCCAAGGCCACATTGGATGGGGCTGTGAACAACCTGGTCTAGTGAAAGTTGCTCCTTCTCATTATAGGGGATTGGAACATTCCAACTCGACCTTTTTTATGATTCTATGAAATATCTATATTATATTTTTTGTCGATCATGGCCTACTAATTTCTACTAAAATTGTAAAAAATAATCTCGTGTTACTATTTAATGTAATAATTTTATAATTATTGTGCCATTCCTCAATCTACTCTATGCTGAGTACCAAAGCATGGCTTCTGTTAAAAAAACCCTAAGACCTAAATATTTTTGTTTTCATTATATTTTTACCATATAAACTGTCCTGAAAGTTTTTTGAGTATCACTTACTTCTTACCTTACGTGTTGAGTTTTTTCTTATACATGTAGGCCCATGACTAGCATGTTGTGCAATATAGGTGCTTTTAAAAGGGAAAGGAACAAGGAGCTGTATTCTTGAGACACGTTTCAAGGAAAATTTGTGGAAATCATTAACTTCCATGATTAGTCTGGTTTAAAAATTCTTGGTTTTGAGGTTGTGCTTTTAGCCATCAATCTATGCCATTAACTAACTCCTCTTTGGACTGTTGACATTTTTAATAAAGTGTCAGTAAATGTTGAAGGCACACTAGTACATCTTTATCAACATGTGTTTTAGATCTTCGTTATTATGTTTGAAAACATTGTAATTTCATATCATAGTGTAATTGTATTATAGCAGTAATATAACAATAACAATAATAATAATAATAATAACAATAATAATAATAAAAGCCCTGAAAAACCATATCACAGGCCAGATCTGTCTGTAGTCTAGGAATAGGTACTGATGAATTGTACAATCTCCTTGTTAAAATTCTGCTCGTGAGCTAAGAAAAAGACTGTAGTGACTTTTCTGTCTGTGACATTCCCTGTGTTTCTGGTTATTGCTACAGCAGCATGTCATCCCAAGGTGATTTATGGAATCACTTGGACTGATTCTTGATTTGTAATAATTTATTTGCAGAGCAAAGATGTTATTTTGCTTTTATAATGAAAAAGAAAGTCCAAAATTATAGTTGCAATATTTAATTTAAACACATACATTGTCTTACCCAATTGATACTTTATAGTCTACATCTACAAGACTTCTGTTTCTTACGTAAATAATTCCTGCAGTTCTAATGCAGACTCAATAAACACTTTAATAATCACGTGTCTTGTACGATATTTTAACAAGTTATGTGACTGAATGCAAACTTGGATTACTCCTTACTCAGAGTGCCTGGCTGAAAGGTCACCATTACATTTCTTCTCCTGCACTGAACTGGCAAACCATTTGTACATGTGAATGAAATAATAATAAATGATTACCTTCCTACTACTATTGTCAGTAGTTTGGCTCATGTGCCAGGGAGTCTGAAACAGTACCTCTAACTTGCTGTACTCCACCACAGACCATATCAAAGTTGAATGGACATTGGAGCCAATCTGGCCGTGACCAGAAGACGCATTTGTTCACACCTCACCTGTTTTATGATTCAGGTATTAAAAATATGTCTAGCCTGTCTGTGTCCCTCTTGGTTGCTGCTGTTTTCGTATGAGCCATGCTGGTTGTCTTTCGTTTGTTAAGCAGTACTGTTACTTTCCCAACTTGCTTTCAGACCCAGACCTAGACCTCCTCAGTGCCATGCTCTGGTCTAACTCCTCTCCTCTGACCCTGGAAAGATTGTTAATAATACAGTGCTGTGGTTTTAGCAGTGAAGTTCAGTAATGAATATTGTACTTCTCTGCATCATTTCTTAGCCTTTCTGGAGCAGCATCCAACAAACCAATATAGTCACAATTCTAAAATTTCCAACTTTGATGCTAAATTGTTTTAGGTTTTTTTTTGTTTTGTCTTGAATGACTGGTAAACAGGAAACCTCATTCAGTATGATTCTGATAATCATCACATTCGTCATATACCTGTGTTGCAATATGAATATGCAGTACAATGGTCTCAGTGAGGAATGTCCTGAATAGTATATTCATTGCACACATTGTGAATCATAACCCAAATCTTTTATCTAGGGCATCTTTTTACTGTGCTTATGAGTGGATTGCTATCTGGTGATCTGGTGATCTTCAGAGGAGAAAAGCCGCTTAAGTGGAGAGAAAAAAATATAGGAAAGAGGAGGGGAAAAAAATGCCGTCAAGACTAAGTGTTTCACCAATAGTTAATATTTGTACCCACACAACTGATACTATTTAGCAATCAATAATATGCTCTGATAAAAAAGAAGTGGAAAACACAAAATACTTACTCAACAGTCTGTTTATTTTTATAGTAGCAACCAGTCTAGGATTTTATTTGCAAACTGTGAACAAAGATGGAACACCAAAATAGCTGTGTAGTGTCCTTTTTTTTTTTTTTTTTTTTTTTTTGTCTCTTTGAAGCTATTTACATGACTGTCAGTTTAGTAAATGAGCACATCTTTAAACTTTAGGCATGACACATGATAGGTGTATAAACTAGCTAGAGTAATTTCACTTACAGGAATGCCAGAAAAGCTCTGAAAACTAAAGTAGACCCTTAAAGCTAACTGGTTGTCCTGGCTGTGTGGGCACAAACATGAAGATATGGTGCCATCTCTTCTGTGTTGCTTGGCCAGACTGCCTGGAAAGAGAGATCAGGAAAAGACAGATTGGCATAAGCCCTCTTGCTCAGTTCCTGGGAACACCATGAAAAAACAGATTCAAACTGAATAGCACTGGGGGCCGGCTAGCAGAGTAAGGAAAATATTGGCAAAGTAACAGCTTTGGAGCAGGGTTTAGAACAGCCTGGAGGCTCTTATTTTTGTGAGTCAGTAAGAGGAAAGATAGTTGATAGCTGCTATTTAGATTAGTCAGCTTTGATGCTCTCTTTCTAATACTAAGGATTGCTTTAAATAAATCTCATTTATTTTTCTTCATAGAAGAATATTCCTCTGGACTCAACAGAAATGTTAAGAAGGGTCACCTAGTGATGATCAATACAGTAACTTGTTTTTTCATCAACAAAATATACCACGAGTGCACACATGTAACCATCATGTTTATTCAAAGGCCAAAACTGATAAATAGCTTGAAATATGTTACTTGACAATTTTCTTTGAGATCTAATACAGAGAAGAGAAGGTGAAGGACCGACTCTACAAATATATCTGATATCTTACTGCAGGATCCTCTTCTGCCCCCCGCTATGTAAGAAAAGAATGTGTGTATGAAAGAAAGCGAAACATTGTAAACTTCTAGGATTATCTGCAGCCAAAAAGTGGCAGTTCTGCTTACCAAAATATTATAGGTTGTGTGTTCTCAACAGAAGAATATTGTCAAAAGTAGCAAATGAATAAGTTCTCTATAAAAAGTATGAGTTCAGGTCCTGTGAATATCTCATAATTGAGTCTAATATCACTTAGGAAAATGTAGAGCACTTGAAAATACACAAGTCAAATCCCTAGAAAATTCTGTTGTTGCTTTTTTGTCCACAGTCCCGATTTGACTTTAAGTTTCACATTTGAAATTTTAGTTAAAAAAAATACTGTCAGCTTTATATAAAAAACCAAGACACCAGAATCCCTTGCCAGTAGTGCCATAAATAGAACATTTTTGAAATAGATCTGCTATATCTATCACCATTTATTATGTATTGTTCAAATTTGCATACTGTTTTCTACCTGGTAGTGAAAAGATATGAATCCTTTTTTTTTTTTCTGGGACTGGTTGACTGCTTGGTAGGACTACTGCTAAGGGTTTCATAAAAAGTAACCAGGAAAAAAAATTCCCTGTAGGAAGCCTTTATTTGCCTTACAGATGCTAGCATATCTTCTGTTTAAAATTTGTAGGTGTCTGCATATACAAAAATGAAAACTGATACATTCTGTGGTTTCATTGTCATATTTTAAACACTACCTCCATTGTGCAGTATCTGGATTACAAATAAACTGGTTCATTGTCTTCTCTCCTGATATGCAGGCTGAGAGACCTCAACAAAGGTCCACTGAACTTTTGTTCTGACTATAGCTCCCAAGTTTGTTTGCTAATTGATAAAAATACTAAACAAAGACTTAAAATGATCATCCTCACCCACACATGCACACACAAAAAAAAAAGGCAAAAAAGGGCTGAATGCCTGACTTGAACTGCCAGACATTATCTGTTTAAATTCTCAAAGATAGTGAGTGAAATCTGCATAGAAACTCAGAAAGAGCATCTATAGACTGAACACTTTCTCACATGTCAGTGCTCTCACAGGCTGGCATGTCAGAAAAGGCTTTGCAGTTTTGTTTTTTAGGGTGTCACAAGCTAGCACAAGCATGCAAGCCTTCTTCATTGCATGAAATTTTATGAAATAAGTTGAATGTCTGGATGAATGGAAGGCGCAAAACTCTCAATGCTGGCAGTGAAAGTTTAACATATAAATTACATGCTTCTTCCTTCAGCCCATCTAACTACTCTTGTGCCCCCGACCACAGCTCATTGGTGGGCTGGTATAACACTCTCTGACACTGAAATAATTTTTGAAGAATGTCCTAATCTGCCTGCCTAGGATCTTGTATTAATACTCGTTGCATTGTATGTGAGTACTTCCCAAGTGTCAGAACAACAATGATATCTCTTTCTTCCTTCCCCACCAGGGATGGAAACAGTTAGTTTGTTCTTTCCTCTTAAGGGAACTTAAATGGGGTCAGGGAGGCAGGATGGTTAACAATATGGTTTTGTAACTTAGCTGGATGGGTGGATTTCATCTCCATTGTTGCTTTCTTCCTGCTTTGTGGTGGTTGCATGCTCACTTGCCAGCTTCCCTTCCCGGTCATTGGCACAGCTCAAAAGAGGAAAGGAAGGCTCTAAGTGGCTGGGTGCAGAACTGAGGCTGGGAAGAGGTGAGATGTTGTATGAAACAGATTGATAAGGAAGAGGCTTGATGACATGATCAGATAGGGGAGCTTTAAAAGGCTAAAGTCGGACCTGCTGAGAAAGATCCATTGCAGTAGAAAGAGGTCATGTAGTTTTCTCTTGTGAAGCCCCATAGGAATGGACTAGAGTGCAGAGAACTATGTGAAAGGCCTGATAGTAAAGGAAGAGGAGTTAGTTTTTTCTCAGAAACAAGTGGAGAGGAAGTCATACACTGAATTGTATGGGCAAATATGCATGGTGGATGTTGTATAGCTGAGGGCAGGCCTCAGCTTTGCTGCAGTTGGGTGCTGTTTAGTACCTTCTTCTCCCAAAGGTGGTGACTTTAGCAGGATCCTTCAAACAGACTATTCATGTACCAGAAAGTGACTCTGAAAATATTTTTGAGGGAAAGAAAAAGTTAAAAATCCGTTGCTGACAAGACATATTTATTTATTTAGCTCAAAAACATTTTGGGAGTGTCTGTGTACCCTTTGCATGACAGCTCTGAGAGATTTCATCCTTTAATCTCCTGAGATGGTTTGGGTGAAAGAAGGGAAGTAGAAGAGGAAAGACAGGGTGGTGCTGAGAAGCTCAGAGCCAGGGGTCTGTGGAGTACAGGACCAATCTGCCTCATGAAGGCAGGAGACAACACTGGCAGAAACATGTCAGACCTGCTGGCTGCATGGTCAGATCACAGAAATGCCGCATCCTCACACACTAGGTTTTGCTAGGCTTTCCAGAGTGTGTGAAATACAGGGGCTTTGCATTTCCTCTTTAAGAATATAGTATGTCTGTGCACTAAATGTCCACTCCAACCCTCCATACAAACAGCAGGAGTGACACAACTAAGTGTAACAATGCAGCATTAGGCATCATGTTTCCACTGTGCTCAGTAATTCTGACAGGATTCTTAATGCAGGGAGTATTTGCAGTATGAATTGCTGCCAGAACTACAGGCACATTGTTGCTAGAAGAGCAAACAGCAGAGAGCTAAAAATACCAGGGGTCAAAATTTACCATTGGAATAAATCTGAGAACTGCGTTAGTTTTGAGGGACTTCCTCATGCATGACCAATTTGCCACATATGTTGCTTGATATCTGGCCATACAAGCTCTTTGCTGTCTCAGATTTTGTAGTACGGGATTTGTCCATATCTCCTTTATGTCTTTTTGGAAGCAAAGTGCCTGGCATTTGAGAACTCTCTTTGCCTCTCTATTTACTAGTCTTTTCTTCCCCCCCCCCCCCNCCCCCCCCCCTTTTTTTTTTAACCCTTTAGTTTCTCTCACCTTTGGTTCAGAAAAGCTGATGTCTTTAGAAGCTGTCAATGCACAGGATGTTCCATTGCTAGCTGGTGATTGATAGGTCGTGTACTGAACCTTCTTGTCCTTCTGCATCCCCTTCCCTTACTGTGTTTCATTTCCTTTTCCCCTCGACAACATAGTGGTTTCCAAACTGAAGGTCTTTGGCTGTGCTGTGGCTTTAAAAATACTTCAAATTTAGATATTTTGGGAGTTCTGGAAAGGAAGAAAGAATGGTTGAGGGCTTTTGTCTTCCTCTTATTTTCTGATAGAGTTGAATTTCCTTGAATTCCCACGGGAATTTCCCATGGGAAAGAGAACAACTTTGACAGGGGACAGCTTTGCCAGGCTGTCTTGAAGTTAGATCCTGGGAACTTGCACAACTATTCACCTGTACTATGAATGCAACAGTAAGGATATCTCCTATAATCTTTATCTTGGGATTCAGATTGAAAAAAAGTTCATTCAATTAAAAAAAAAAAAGAAGAAAAAAAAGAAGGAAAGAAAATAGAGGGTCTCCACCTCTTACTAGGCTTCTTCTGCCTCCAGAGAATAAAAAGCCTTCCTTTTTTTCAGTGGTGCCATCTCTTGCCTTTGCTGAGGTTTTTGCAACCTAGACTTGTCTCTATTATCCCATTTTCCTTTTGAATTTGAATTTGGCTCACATATTTGTTCTATCATAAAGTGTGATACAGTATCAGAGGCAGTTCTTTCCATGTTGCTCCCTGTGATAGTGTCCCCTCCATGTCCACAACAGCCTGATTGGCTGGCAAAGCCCTTCATCTGATAACAGTTTGTATTTTTTTAATGTTATTGCAACTCTCTAAACAGTTTCCACACACTCAGACGTTGGTTATATTCTCTCCATTATGGGTATATTATCTGAATTTGGCTATCCTGTCTGTATTTTCTGTTGAACTCTGCACTGTTAAAACTTGAAACTCCCTGGTGCCAATGAGACATCATTTGGAATGGAAAGTTTTAAGCTAGGCCATCTCCACCTCCATAATGTGAAGTGATAGCATGAAAGAAAAGCTGATTTATACAGCCCAAGAACAATTTATTTTTGTATAGACATCTCTGTGTACTGTGATAGCAGAGAATTCATATGAGAGTGTGAAGTAACCTGTGCAGTATTTCGAACAAAACTGCTGATGGTGGGGAAAAGAAGTGTTTCCTGACCACTTCTATTTTCATGTGGTTGAAAACAATGTTGGCCATTACTTGTTGACTGAGATGCTGCCTTGATCCTTTTGGTCTCAGAGACCAAGAATAAAAGTACTAAAGGCTTAACATGACTCAGTTACAGGCAGTTATTTGCTACACTGTATAACACAATCTAGATGTTTTCATCCTGTCTACATGTTAGCTTTGGCTTAATAGTTCAGGAGGATGATCCAGAAAATAGCTCTCCTGCCTTAGTAATTTCAGCAAACATTTATTTATGTTCATATAAACTGCGTGCAGACTGAAGTTCATTCTAATAATCAATATAATTCCCTCACACATGCCACATGTTTTCTGCAGTCTATTAGTATTTATTTGTGTGTGTTTAAAATAACACTACATAGAAATGCTAGTCCAGGCTTTTTTTCTTGTGCATGATTCAGCTTAACCCTCCTCCCCATGGCGGACTATTCCTACACTCCATTCCCACAGGAGGTGTTCCTCTTCTGAGAGTGGTTGTAATCCTGTAACTGTTAGGGTAAACCCATAAATGCTATGATGAACTAGCCTGATCACTAATCAGCACTCAGCATTCCCCAGGTGGAAGAACAACTGTTCATTTGGACGTGGGGAATATGCAGTAAAATCATTCCTGTGACAACAAGTAATGTTTTGTTAGTTTTGAAATTAGTTTTCTAAAATATACAAAGAATGTAGGAAATTTCTGGATGTGTAATTCTATTAAACATGTCTTAGTCTGTGTTGATAAGAGTTGATAAATGCTGATGCTACACTGGCCAGATTAATTAGGGAATACATGGCTGACCAATAGAAACAAGAAAGGCACCTGCCATACAGGAGCATTTTAAATTCAGCTTCCTCCCTTAGGACTGGATGACAGGTTGTGAAGGAGAAAGACACAGTATCACCCCTGTAATCCTGCTCTGATCCTTCATTAAACAATCCAGAGTGATAAAGAAAAAGCAGGAGGAAGCTTTTATAGAAATTTTATCTCAATAGTCCCTCTCAGGCATCCCTACTTAAACCTTCAGCCTGTTGATCATGTTTGAAGATCTGTTACACTACATGCCTCTTGGCCTTTACCCTCCTCTAGACCACCTCTGGATCATGTTAATTGGTTTTGTTAGTGTTCTGTTGTGTTCATATTTGAGGTTTTGTTTGGTTGATTTTTTTTGTTTACGTTTTTTTTTCCTTAAATCTGGCTACTCTAATTTCAGTGTCTAATTCAGACTTACTTGTAAGTTTCAGCAGTCAGATTTAAATATCTTGGCCATAATGTTCATACCGCACTGAAATATTGAATCTGTTCTCGCTAACAAGGCAGTTTTTCACACATTAAAGGAATATGTCGAATGTTGGATCTGTTATACTCTGTAAGTGTTGGATCTCTCCCCTACTCAGAGCAGCAGTCCTCATCACAGATTGCAATTCAACAGTAAAATATTGAAATTCTACTGAATCACATGGATTCTCCCCATGCTTCAGTTCTTAAAAAAACAACCCAAAAAACAAAGCTCAGTTAACCCCTAGAGCCTGAGACAAAATGTGATTGACACTGTTGAAAGAAGATATGAAAGCCTTAAGGTACTATATTAATTTTTAGCTTTATATGTCTTCCACAAATACTGGGGAGAGAAGCAGCCAACAGAACCCACAGTAATTGTATGTAACATGTATTGCCTATTCCTTCCCTGTATCTTTTCAGGTTTAGTGCATGGCACCGTCTGTGTCTCTGCTCAGAGCTTGTGTAAAACCAATATGCCTACTAGCTTTCTGTAAACCCTGTTTATACAGTCTCCTGGACCACTTCAGGAGACATTTAATTTACTGGTAAATACCTCAGCTTTTTTATAGGTAAATGATAGAATTCTGTGCCTCAGTAAAATGGAGGTAATAACGCATCTTGACAAAAAGTGAAATAGTTGGAACTTTAGGATTCTACTTAAAAAAATAAATCTGTCTAAAATAGAATTTTTAGTGAAATAGCAGACAAAGCTGTGCAAGAAGTATCTTTAAAAAGGAACATTACTGGGTGATTGGACTTTGTTTTCAGAATTAACCGTACTGAGTTGCACATATATATTGATGCAGTTTTCAAAGTCAATAAATAGTGCTTCAGCTCCTGTATGGAAAGAGGATATTGCAGAAATAATTATGACATGATGTGATAACCCCTTCTTGAAAAAAAAAAAAAAAAAAGGAAAAAAGCAAAGCAAAACAATACTGCAGTGTTCTGGCCATCAGGAAACCACGACAATGCTCCCACCTTTTTCCTGTGACTTGCCCAGAGTTCCTTCCAGGCGACAGAGATAACTGACTGCTGCAGACTGGATCCCGTGCCAAATGAAAATAAACTAATTTTTTGTTAAATTTATATCTGATTAAAAATGAATCTTAACAACACCCTTTTTGACACTCAGTATTACAGCTCATCAGCTAAAATGCATCTTTGTATCTTTAAAATTGCCTGATGTCCTAGTGTGAGTATTACTCCAGCAGGACAAAGACAAAAAATTACTTCATTTTGTAAATTCGTATCTCATAACCTGACTGTGATTGAATAAGTAGGTTGTTCATCTATGTTTCTATGCTTAAGATGATTCTCTGGGACTTGAAACAGCTTGATTTGCCAGGAATGCTTTTCAAGGTGCATGTGACTTAGGGAAATCTCTCACAGTGTTCAAAATGCAGATGTAGCCCCCTACATGTGACCTTTTGGGGTTGTATATATACCTTTATGGACATCCTCCTATTCTCTGTGCATCCATGGATGTGTTTTACTGTCACCCTCTGTTCTCTGGGTAGGGTAGAGCTGGGACACCTCTCCAGCCAAGGCTGCAGCAGCACATGAGTTGTAGCTTTAGAGCTCCTTGATGTCTTCCCTAGAAAAAAGCCATTTTTATGTGTTTAGGAATGGTATTTAGATAAAATGCCCCATCACTGTAGAGCTCTGCAAGCTTGTCTCTGGGAAGTGCAGCATGGATTAGGAACTGGCTGTGACATCAGGGTGCAAAGAAATTCTTGCTGGGCAAGAAGGAGCCTCTGGTGTATGTGAGTGATGCTGGGATCCACAGGGCCTTGCTGTGGCTCCCATGAACACACACACAGTCATTTCATGCTCTCCTTACAGACAGGGAATTCTTTCTAGTCCCTTGTTTTTAGCTCAGTTCACTCAGTTAATTTCCGCAGGCATTTTGCAGGGTTATTTATGCTCCAGCCTGTACTTAGCAGCCAAGTTATTTTTTTTTCTGACTGGCTACTAATGAAGAATAAGTCAATTTATCCTCATCAGTTAAATTATAAA
This sequence comes from Drymodes brunneopygia, assembly GCA_013400955.1. NCBI lineage: Eukaryota > Metazoa > Chordata > Aves > Passeriformes > Petroicidae > Drymodes > Drymodes brunneopygia. The sequence goes on from VZTZ01030498.1 coordinate 1,917,885, forward strand.
TACAGAGAAAACAGAGTAAAAATGTCACCACATGGAGATGGCTTTGCTTTTTTCCATTCCCTAAATCCTGGTTTATGTAAACTGAGATAAATATTTATAAAAAATGCTGGGCACAGTAACCCTCTTTTTAAAACTATTTGGATTAGCTTGTGAGATGTAACTATTGATAACACAGTTTGGTACAGAAATGTCTTCCATTAAGTTTTGAAATAAATGTTGTGTTTTATTTGAGCTGTATAAGAAAAGCACTTGTGAACCACCGAAAAAAGAAAAGTTGTCAGAAGAAGGTTAATTTTCACAGTATATGTTGTGATTATTTAAAAAAAAAGAAAATGTCGTTTTGCAGGCCAAAACTTGTCCCCAGACCAAATGGAGTTAAAGAAGACAGACAGGAGGAACTTCATGGAATGTGCGGAGATGTTTTGTGCACCCACAACGTGTGCAGGAAGCAAGGAGTGTCAGTGCAGGTGTGCAGGTCAGCTCCCTGCCCCTCAGCACGTGGGGCTGTGGGGAATGAGGCTGCTGATTGTCTCAATCAAGGCCACTCTCAGAGGGGCTGATCCTGCTCCTGTTGAAATCAATGCCAGGGCTTCCCTGTATTTCAAATGAACAGGGTTAAATTCTTCATTACATGCCCTGGAGTTTGTCCTCTGGTGTGACCACCTTGTGCCATCTTATCCTCACAATTGGTACTTCTGCTGTTCTAAATGTGCAAGCCAAAGGAGAGTTTTGGGGTCTTTTTCTAAAGTATACAGTGAGAGATTTCAGCATCTTATGATGTTTTTAATAATTAATTGTCAAAAAACACAACAAAAATAGATGGAGCATTAAAGAAAATTTGCAAGCCATTGAAGTAAAGAGCTGCAAATAGAAGCAATGCCTGTATTCTACCTTTAGCTATCAGTATAAAACTCATCAAAGTAAACCAGTTTTATTTAGACATCTGGAAAATGTACTTTGACAAACATCCACTTGATGACTGTCAGTGTCTCATAAAAAGACTTTGATATCAAAGATCCGCAGAAACTGTCAGAATAAACTGGTTGGTTTTTTTTTTCTTTTGACAGAAGGATGTTTCCTAGCCATGATTTGTATTGTCTGGATGATATGTTTTTAATATCTTGATACAAAGGATTATTTTTACAAATGTTTTTGTATCTACTTGTGCAAAATGATGTGACATTAAGGAGATATATTTACAAGTTAAGCAAACTAGAAAAGCAGAATCTGTATTCCTGATCCTTCCAGCACTCTTAATTGTTCAGTCCTCAAGGTTAATGGATAGTGATTTTAAGACTTTGTATTTTTGATAGACTCACAGAGCCTAGGTAATCTATCAAAACCTCTTTTCAATCAGATGAATAGAATACAGTAATCATGTTAGTATCTGAAGGGTGGGTGTTAAGAGAATGGAGCCAGGCTCTGGTCAGCACTGCCAAGCAGTAGGACAAGAGGCAGTGGGCAGAAACTGATGTCCAGGAAGTTCCACCTGAATATGAGAAAGAACTTCTTTACTGTGCAGGTTGTGGAGTCTCCCTCTTTGGAGATATTCAAGAAGTGTTTGGATGCAATCCTGTGCCCTGTGTTCTGTGATGGCCCTGCTTGAGCAGGGAGGTTGGACCAGGTGACCCACTGTGGTCCCTCCCAATCTTACCCATTCTGTGATTCTGTGATGCTGTACTTTGAGTGATATTGTTTCCTTGCATTTAATGCCACTGAATTATATAGAGACAGGACAAAATGCAGTTGATTCTGTTACACATTTTAGCCTTTCTACAAAAGGCTTTCATCACCCATATGCAGCATGCTTCCCCCTTAGATAGAAAGAACTGTTGGAGGCAGTAGGTATAACTGCAGATGTCTAAAACAGCTTTTTCCTCCCGGCTTTTTTTTTTTTTTAATCCAGAAAGGAGGTGTTGCCTTGCAGTGTTACTGGAGATGCTGAATACATTAAAGTAGGAAGATGAGAGGANCTTATCAGCCTCACTTATATAGTCTGGTATTTGCTTAAATGTAGGTTTCTGCACATGTGTTTTTCTGGTACCAGAGAGATGCCCTGGCCATTGTCCCAGCTTTGGGAGAGCACATTGTTTTGCAGAAAGGCATTTTATATACAGGTAAAAAAAATACAAGAATCTTGAAACATTTTGTTTTTGGAAAGCAGGCTGCCTTGGAGTGGATATCCTGTATGGAGTCAGGAAGGTATAGGAGGGTACAGGAGATGCTGTGCTTGCAGTGGCTGCAGATCTAGAAATGGATAACAAAGGGGCGGAGGGAGGGAAGTTAGTTGCTTTCTTGCTCATTCTCTCAGACACAGAGGCTATTTTTGTCTAGCTAAAATCAATTCATCAGTATTGTAAAGCAGTCCTACAAAGGAAATACCCTTTATAAAAGTTTTTGTTTGCTACAAAATTGCAGAATGTTTGGTCAACTTTACCTCAAAAATCACGTTTTTTCATTATTTCACTATTTACCTTCAGGGTGGCTAAACAAGAATTCAGTTCCCTTCTAAAATACTGTGTTATTTCAGAGCAACTGTTTGTGGTACAGGCAATTACATGATACAATTCCCTCATTTAAGGTTGGCTGTTCAAGGAATCACAGGTATCAGCACACTGGACACAACTAGCATTGGTGGCAGCCTGAACATTGGACTAAACAAGTTTGAAGGAGGCTGTTTATACCATTAAGGAGGTGCTAGAGAATTACTGGAAATAAGTGTATGCTGCTAACCTTTGTCCTGCAAGGCAATACTACAAGCTATTTTGACTAGGTGGAAAAGTTTTTAATGCTGTGGACAATGTTCTGTGAAAATAGCTTGTATCTTTGTGGTAGTTGTGTCCTGGATTGTATTGACCAGTTTCTTTTCAGGACTGTAAGTGTTTGAGCTCAGCAACATGTATTTTGAGGAAGGAGCTGCTTTCAGCTGATTTGGGTGGGTTACTCTCCTTGACCTAGGGATAGTGTTCTTCCTTTCTACCTGCACATCTTTCTTGAGGGAAGTGGCCTCCTCTGCTGGTCATTCTATTTTTTCTTCAAACGTGTGAGAGAGAACTAGTATCCTTATTTCCATTTTTTTTTTTCAATCCACAGAAATGATCTTCAGTTGTTTGTTTTGGCAAACGATTCCTGAGAAAGGATCTGTGAGAACCATTGTTGTTATTATATTAGCTTCCCCTAAGTTATTTCTAGCACCACCCCCAAGTCACCTCCTTTCCCTGCTTTTTGTCTTCTTGACTCCTTCCACTCTGGTTTCCTTTGATGTTTTTCTGTTGCTGTTGCCTGTTTATATCTTTTTGTTGTCTTTTCAGTTATGATTTTTCATCCATCAACTCACTGCTTTTCTAAGCCAAGCCAAAAAAACTGCAGTAGTTTGCACCTACACTCACACAGAGATTTAAATCTTCAAACTTCTGACTGTAATTTGTCTGCCAGTTCGCACCTTTTTTTCCCTCTGTATGAACAGCCTGTGTCTTTCCAAATTCCAATTTTGGGATGCTTTTCTCTTCCCCCGTCCCAGTTTAATTCCTAGGAGGAATGAAATGCTGGCTCCACTGCATGCTCTTTGCTACAGAGCAGTGCCCACACTTTTCATCTCTGTGACTCAGAGCGTACAAAATGAGTGCCTGCGGAGCTCAAAGAGCAGGGAGAAGCTGCAGCTCCCAAGAAACACTGTTAGCAGGCAGAAGCTACTGCTCTCACTGAAGATGGTGACTTTCTCTTCTTTGGGCTTATCCCTATTGCCCACCCTGCCTTTTTTCCTTATGCCAGAAGAAGCATTTGTGTAACTTTCCCAGATCAGGGAAAGATTTCAGTTAGAGCACCTAACCAAAGGAAAAATGAAAGACTAACTTGATTGTTTTTGTGTGTGTCAAATGCAAATATTTTTGTCTTGATTTTTTTCCCCTTTTTTAAATAATTTAGATTAATTGTTTCTAATTCTTGTTTTCATGGATTCTGTGATGATAGAGACTACTTAAATTCTGTGTTCAGTGCCAGAGAAAATGTGAAAAATTTTACACTATACATCTGTTCAGGTATTCCTGTAGCCAGAGACCTGCCAAAACTATAGATTCCTTGGGAATTTCCCAGGACTCCAATGAAACCTCACATCAACTACAATTTAAAAAAAGAAAAAAATTTTTTTTTTGCTTTTACCACACTATTTAAGAAATAAAAGTTGCTATCACACAGAAGGTTCCTGTTTGGAAACTATTTCAGTCTTAAGTGGAAGATGAGAAACTTGGTGTACTTAGAACATTATATCAGCAACTGAAGCCAACAATGTAGTTGAAAATAAGTTAGAACACAGGATAAAAGTTGTCATGGTTTTTTCATCTAAATCCAAATTAGTCTCCTTATTTGAGATAACTTTCAAAACTGTTTTTTAATATTTGTGCATCTGATGTAGTTTCATGCATTAAGTGTTTCATTGTTATCCAGAAAGTAGAAGCTTTACAGTTGGTACAGCCAAAAATATTTAAGGGTTCAAAGAGTTAAATTTTCAGATTTTGATTGGTCAGTAGATATATAATGTATGTGTATATATATGTATATATACATATGTATACACTATTTCATAAATATAGCTATCAGTATGTTTTTCTGATAGATGAAGAAACACCCAGTGGAGCAGGGTGTAAGTAGTCTGTAAGAAGCTAAAATAAATCACCCAAAAAAGCTGAGGTGACCGTATTTTGTTCANGCAGATGTCTAAAACAGCTTTTTCCTCCCGGCTTTTTTTTTTTTTAATCCAGAAAGGAGGTGTTGCCTTGCAGTGTTACTGGAGATGCTGAATACATTAAAGTAGGAAGATGAGAGGAATGCCTTGTGGGGACTTCTTGTAAACATGCAGCATGATTGCTTTTTATTGGAAAAGGCATTTCTGCGATGTTCTGTGCAGTGCTGTAGTGCCATAGATACGTTGAAAATGCTATGAAAGCCTTAACTATTTAATTCTCATAATCCATCTGCGAGCACTAAGTGATTAGTTGCAGTTTATTCCAGTATGGATGCTGGTCTTTCTACTTGCATAAGCCTGCCCTGCAAGGCCCTACTGGAGATGACAATGCTCAGTGTGGCTGGCAAAATATCTCTAGATTAATAAGAGAGCTGGCAGGGTGGCCCTGGGTAAACAGAAGTCTGCAAGACATGAGCAGTTTAAACTGGTTGGAAGAGAATGGTGTAGTTTCTTGATGGCTACAAGGGTGGTCGTACTGCCTAATTTTAGGCACCAGATTTAGGATTATAATTTCCTGTTTTGTCAAGAGGGAACAGAGACTTCTCATGTATATGAATCAGATCAAGAGAAAACCAAAATTTTAATATATATATATATATAATATATAGACTCTTATCAGCCTCACTTATATAGTCTGGTATTTGCTTAAATGTAGGTTTCTGCACATGTGTTTTTCTGGTACCAGAGAGATGCCCTGGCCATTGTCCCAGCTTTGGGAGAGCACATTGTTTTGCAGAAAGGCATTTTATATACAGGTAAAAAAAATACAAGAATCTTGAAACATTTTGTTTTTGGAAAGCAGGCTGCCTTGGAGTGGATATCCTGTATGGAGTCAGGAAGGTATAGGAGGGTACAGGAGATGCTGTGCTTGCAGTGGCTGCAGATCTAGAAATGGATAACAAAGGGGCGGAGGGAGGGAAGTTAGTTGCNGGTTACTCTCCTTGACCTAGGGATAGTGTTCTTCCTTTCTACCTGCACATCTTTCTTGAGGGAAGTGGCCTCCTCTGCTGGTCATTCTATTTTTTCTTCAAACGTGTGAGAGAGAACTAGTATCCTTATTTCCATTTTTTTTTTTCAATCCACAGAAATGATCTTCAGTTGTTTGTTTTGGCAAACGATTCCTGAGAAAGGATCTGTGAGAACCATTGTTGTTATTATATTAGCTTCCCCTAAGTTATTTCTAGCACCACCCCCAAGTCACCTCCTTTCCCTGCTTTTTGTCTTCTTGACTCCTTCCACTCTGGTTTCCTTTGATGTTTTTCTGTTGCTGTTGCCTGTTTATATCTTTTTGTTGTCTTTTCAGTTATGATTTTTCATCCATCAACTCACTGCTTTTCTAAGCCAAGCCAAAAAAACTGCAGTAGTTTGCACCTACACTCACACAGAGATTTAAATCTTCAAACTTCTGACTGTAATTTGTCTGCCAGTTCGCACCTTTTTTTCCCTCTGTATGAACAGCCTGTGTCTTTCCAAATTCCAATTTTGGGATGCTTTTCTCTTCCCCCGTCCCAGTTTAATTCCTAGGAGGAATGAAATGCTGGCTCCACTGCATGCTCTTTGCTACAGAGCAGTGCCCACACTTTTCATCTCTGTGACTCAGAGCGTACAAAATGAGTGCCTGCGGAGCTCAAAGAGCAGGGAGAAGCTGCAGCTCCCAAGAAACACTGTTAGCAGGCAGAAGCTACTGCTCTCACTGAAGATGGTGACTTTCTCTTCTTTGGGCTTATCCCTATTGCCCACCCTGCCTTTTTTCCTTATGCCAGAAGAAGCATTTGTGTAACTTTCCCAGATCAGGGAAAGATTTCAGTTAGAGCACCTAACCAAAGGAAAAATGAAAGACTAACTTGATTGTTTTTGTGTGTGTCAAATGCAAATATTTTTGTCTTGATTTTTTTCCCCTTTTTTAAATAATTTAGATTAATTGTTTCTAATTCTTGTTTTCATGGATTCTGTGATGATAGAGACTACTTAAATTCTGTGTTCAGTGCCAGAGAAAATGTGAAAAATTTTACACTATACATCTGTTCAGGTATTCCTGTAGCCAGAGACCTGCCAAAACTATAGATTCCTTGGGAATTTCCCAGGACTCCAATGAAACCTCACATCAACTACAATTTAAAAAAAGAAAAAAATTTTTTTTTTGCTTTTACCACACTATTTAAGAAATAAAAGTTGCTATCACACAGAAGGTTCCTGTTTGGAAACTATTTCAGTCTTAAGTGGAAGATGAGAAACTTGGTGTACTTAGAACATTATATCAGCAACTGAAGCCAACAATGTAGTTGAAAATAAGTTAGAACACAGGATAAAAGTTGTCATGGTTTTTTCATCTAAATCCAAATTAGTCTCCTTATTTGAGATAACTTTCAAAACTGTTTTTTAATATTTGTGCATCTGATGTAGTTTCATGCATTAAGTGTTTCATTGTTATCCAGAAAGTAGAAGCTTTACAGTTGGTACAGCCAAAAATATTTAAGGGTTCAAAGAGTTAAATTTTCAGATTTTGATTGGTCAGTAGATATATAATGTATGTGTATATATATGTATATATACATATGTATACACTATTTCATAAATATAGCTATCAGTATGTTTTTCTGATAGATGAAGAAACACCCAGTGGAGCAGGGTGTAAGTAGTCTGTAAGAAGCTAAAATAAATCACCCAAAAAAGCTGAGGTGACCGTATTTTGTTCAAAGCTGCATAACTGCCCATTTCAGAATTATGACAGATATTTATAGCTGTCATCACAGTTTTTTAAATTCAACCAGATTTTAAAACATTTGAAACAGCACATAATATTCTTCTCTGTTTAGGGGTGCTTTCCTGTAAATTTAAGTCAGCTCCTAGTTGCTAATGCAAGAGCTAGTTATAGTTCAGTTGATTTTTAACAAGTGTATGGATGGCATGTTTCTGTGAAATAAAATTCAGTGTAACATTTCAAGGTACTTTTTCTGCCAAGAAATATGTAATTTCCTGTGCTAACTGCATTTAATTGTTGGAGGATATCTTGTGGTTTCTCGTGGTAAAAATGGAAAAATATGCCAAAATTGGTCAGGCTAGGTAATATTATTTTGAGCTCAGTCCTACATATAGCATCATTCCTTCTTTCTTGTGGGAGGAAGACAGCCAGGAGGGAGACCCAGTGATGCTCATTTTCTTTCTATCCTACTTGGGACTGCAGTTGTGGATCCAGAGCAAATGGATCACTCGTTAGCCCCAGCTGAAGGTTATGCCCATTTAACTCTGTGTTTGGCCTCTAACTCCTCTCTGAGAAACCATTTCCTCTTATACAAAGGATGGCTTTTGCTTTTCACTGGAATCGATTCACAGAAATGGGTTGGAAAGCGACCAAAACATCAGCCGCAATGATTGTGTGGTGCCTCTGCAGCACAAGTGGGGAAGGATAGAGGGGGCTGAGTGCAGGCTGGGGGGCAATGTGAAGGAATGAGGGAGGGATGAATGATGGAGCTCACTCAGCCCTGTTTCTGGCTGGGCTGCTCTGTCAATGACCTCTTAAGCTTCTGGTTCTTGTCAAGGTGGTCTCCCTCCAGCCATGCCCATTCTTGTAGTTGTAATGGCACATCTTGAACCCCTCCATGAATTGATTTGCCTTGCTAAAGAAACAGAAAGCTACCAGAGCAAACCAGCAGACAAATCCCTGCAGTGTTTTGCCAGGTGAATGGCTTACCTGGCTCAGAGATGAGTTAGCTAAACCCAAAAGCAGGAGGTGGAGGGCCTGCAGAACCACTAGAGTAAAGGAAGGAGGCTGAAACGCTGGACAGGCTCATCTGTGCTGCTCAGCCACACTCTCAAAATGGGTTTTACGGCATCCAGGACACTCTGCAGGGAGGCTGTCACCCTAGTCACCAAGAAAGACAGGAGAGAAACCAGGATCTGTAAATCCCATCTTTGCTTTGGTCTTTAGGGAAACAGTTCATTAGAGCTGTTGGCTCAAATGCTTTGCAGGGCAGCCATTTATCCCCTTCTGGCCCAAATTTACTTCTTTGCTTAAGGTACTGGTGATGAAGAGGTTCCTCAGCTGTCTTGCTTATGCTGAGCAAATGGGCCTGGAGAGCTACATCTATGCTTACCAAGCAGGGTGGGGCTGGAGGAGAGACTCTAGACCACAGGTTAGGGAATAGGGCACTCACCTGAGCAGGGAAATCTGGGATCCAGCCCTGTTCCCAGCACACTGACTACAGCTCTGATTATGTGCAGAAGAGGAGACTTCTGCAAGTAAGAGGAGTAGGATTCACCTGACCAAATGTGGATGGTCACCTCTGAGTCACATTTCTGGTTTCTATGTATGATCACTGGAGAGAAACATGTTTGCATAGAAAACAACTCTCCTTCCAATGTGGATGTTTGAAATAGACAGGATGAACTGCAGCTTTAGAGCATCTCTTTCTGTCAAACGACGAGGAATTTAGAAAAGCAGCCCACATGTAGAAGACTGCACCAAAGGAGCCTGTTTGACATAAATGTTGCAAAAGGTAACTGAGGAATTCAGGGGTATTTTGAAAATGCTTTCAAATTCTATTGCCTGAATTTTCATACCAGCTTCTAAGCAATTTAGTGGAACTAGGTCATTATATGTTACAGGATAGAACCTTTCTTTCACAGAGTATAATGATTTTCACATCCAAATGTCTTAAAAACATATCCATATAAGAGATGTGGCTGTGATCCAAATGGGTTGGTGTCAGGGATTGTGGCATATGAATAAGGTCTACACAGGACCAAACACCAATGGCAAATAAAGACTTCCCTATTCTCCACTGACTATCCATGGGCTGTGACAAACAGTGGCATTGCTGTGATATTTTCCTGTCAATATCATTCTTCAATTCAGAATTCAGGTTTAAAATCAACATTTTCATTTTTCATTGAAACAGTAATAGTTCAGTAAAAATGGGCTGGAAGTTTTAAGAAAGACAATTATCCATTATTAAAAACATCAGATAAAATGAATTGATAAACAACTAATCAAATTTAAGTATTCTGTATTTATATATCTTGTACTGCAGTACCTTTCAATCAAATGACATTTGCTTTATAGGGACTATAGTACCAATCATAATGGAGCAACAAGTGAAAACCAGAGTCATTTAATTAATTAAACTTCAACCATTAATTTTCCCTGCATTTGAGTCATAATTTTGGGAAAGAATAACAGAAACGTTATGTTTGTTATTGGAAGTTGTTCCTTCATAGAAGCTTTGGTTTAGCTTTTTTTTTTATTTTCTAAGCTTCACAGACCACACAGTGGTTTGATTCTGATTTAGTTAATGTTCAGCCTATTCAGAAGGGTAAAATTACTGGGGTGAGCTTTATTGCTGTAATGGAGGTCTTGAGAAATTTAAATTGAGAAGTATTCTAATGCATCTCTGTAGAGTATTATCTGCCTCACTTCTGAATGCTTTGCTACCATGTGCAGAACATGGCACATAAGTGGCTTTTGGGTCTCGATGCACTTATGCAAGTGTTTTTCCTTGCAGTCTCTTAACACAACAAAAAGACACTTGAAACCTTTAGTTGGGGCTTATCTTTATTCCAAATTTAAATGTAAAGAGACCAAAGTGCATCACAATGCACCTGTAGGCTTTTCTTTTTTTCAACTGTAGACATTGTGATGATTTTCAATGAAAAATTCTGTTGCCAAGGAATTGCTGAAGTGAAGGTTTGCAAAACTCTGTTGTTGAAGATAGAGCCAAGATTAAATGAAACAAAATTATTTTTTGCAATGGGTTGCAGGTAAAAATTGTTTATAAGTTTATATTAGATAGTCAGGGAACATAAACTTTATTCTGTGCTTTACACAGACTGTTCTACAGTGCAATGTTGAACTGCATCTAACAAATTATCTAAGGAATAAGCCCTGTGAACAGTTGCAAACATTATATGCTGAGATGTGTTCAATACACTGTTCATTGAGCAACTCTGAAGAGTAATAGTAATAATAATAATAGGAGCCTATTTACAGACAGTTGCAAGCAGGAGAAATGGCTAAATGCTTCGGTTAAATTATTCCTTATTTGCCTTGTCATACTATGTGGTAACAGTTAATAATATAATGTGTTTTAGTAATTGGTTGGGGTTTTTTTCTGTATTACTTCCTCTGTCCAGATTATTCTCTTCCATTAGCCCATTCTCAGTGGTTTATTTGTTTGTGAAGTCCATCCAATGATTATAGGCTGACTTCAAACTTGGCTTTCCTACTATGTCCAAGTGATGAAGTAATGTCTTTTGTGGACCCTTTTCCAGCAGAATTACTAGTGGGTTTTACAGCTACTTTATTGAAATTCTTCCTGGAGGCTTGGTAATAACTGTGCTGAGTATTGAAGCTGAAGATGGGTATGGACCTTGGATCACCCTTACACATTTCAGAGAATTTCTAACCCCATTTTCTGATATTTAATATTATAAGCTACTTTAACAAATATTATGATTGAGATTTTCAAATAATCAGACAAGATAGTCTTAGGTCATTTTAAAATTACATCACTTGAGGTTCAAATATGAGACTTTACACCTCACTAAGCTTTCCTATTTGTATTTAACTCATCTATTACTTTCTGCAGAGAAAAGCGTTTAACCTTGTAGAAAAACATGTCTTCTCTGAGCTGTTTATAACAAGCTGATTAATGTAATGTATTACAAATAATGTGGTATTCAGTTGTTTGGGGTTTTTTTAAACTGAATCAGTTCATGTCAGATTTTATAAAAATGCTAACGGCACAAAATATATTCAGATACATCCGTCTAAAAGGAGAGGAACACTGTGCATTAGAGTGAAGCAAGAGGAATTTCAGTGTATGCAGTGGATATTGCCACTTGCATAACAATTCACCTCTCTCCGTTGCTAGTGAATATTCATATTCCCATAGTAAGGCTCTTTGTATTTACTGTTCTGCCGAAGTGCGAGATGGCATCCAAGCCCTCTAGTGTTTTATCGGAGTAGACGTGTCATTTGCAATGTTATTCTAAGCCTCCCTAAATAGAACAGGCTGAGATGAACAATACTCTTGTATACCTCTCCTAAAACTCCTTAAAATGTAAATGTAGTGTGATACTTACTCCTTTATAACTGCCTCGTTTAGTAAAATTCCTTACACTGGTTTGACTTGGAATAAGAGTGAAGGTGGGGGGAAGGGAGAGAGAGAGCTTCTCTGGACCCTGAGCAGACCATATTTGTAGCCCAGAAAGCAAACTAGGAATCACCTGCATTAGAAGAAATAGATTCTAGCATGCAGGAGAGAACTATTACACAGAAAACACATTACATAAGTTATACATTAATCAATTCAAGGATTCTGTTTTCTGTATATCTGGAGTACAAACTTTCCAATAGCTATCGCTGCCTGTCTGTAGAAGCACAGCTTGTAACTGTGAACTATAGACTGCTTAAAAATAAGTAAGCAACATGATTCCTGGCAGTGTTCCCTGTTCTGGCTAGTCCTGCCTTCATGGCTGTTCCCTTGCTTCCTATACCGGCCTTCCTACCTGTGCTCTCCCCCAGGCCTTCCCACTCTTACCTCAGCTTTTCACGTGCTTCATCTTTTTCAGGAAAGTGACAGCCCCTGGTACCAACAGTAACCTCGAGGGCTGTGGTTGTTTGCCTCCCCTTCCTCCCCTGCTGCCTTTCCTCTCAGTCAGCTCATTACCTCGACAGGTTAAGTAACACCCAAGAGTTACATGCAAATTTTAGCACACTGTATTTACAGCTGCATTGACTACTTTTCCCTAGGGAGGTGCCACTGGATCTGGACACAAAGCAGGACAGCATTAGGAACTCTCCCTGGCTTTGAGGGGGCTGTTTTCTTTCTGGAACAGAGTGGCTGTTCTGTGAGCAGTCTGAAATGCAATTGAGTGTCATGCAAAACCTGAAATCTGGACTATCCAGGTTACATCCAGACATGAGGCAAGGATACAGAGCAGTTTCAGATGCTTCAGGTGTTCCAAAACAGATGTAAATAACTTCTGTCTTGAAAGAAATTCAAAGCCATCTGCATAGTCACCCTTATGAGTTACCTTGTTCTCCTACAGTTAATTTGTACAGTGTTTGTGTGCAAATAGGGCTTTAAAGTGATCAGACAGCATAATTAAGCAAAACTGTACTTTAGAAACATCAAGTGAGTTTCCTCTTCATCTTGGTGGGAAAGGAGATAACAGCCATCAGGCCTCACTCTTCAGAGTGACAGAGTTGTTTGACTCTAGCTGCTCTTCAGTGCCTCTCTAATCAAGGTGCTTCAGATCACAGTTGATGCTTTGGGAAATCTTCATCAGCCTTCAGTGCACTGCAAGGACTGGGAATGCAAACATGGAAATAGCAACCTGTTGTTCTGATGGATTGTTATGTGCTGTGCAGGGACTGGTGAACGTACAAAATCAAAAGGGTGCTGGAAAGTTTGTTTTTAACTGTGCCAGAAAGGGCTGAGCTGGTGGTGTGCTTGCTCAGGAGGTGCTTGATCCCTGAGAGCAGCTCTGCAGCTGAGGGGCTGCCAGTCCAGCTGCAATGATGCAGCCCTGCAAACTGCTGAGGCTTTTCTGGGAACCACGGGACAGGGATTCAAAGCCTTACAGAAACCATTAGGCAGTGTAAGGTAAATACTTGATTGCTTTTATCCACTGTCCTAATTATGTGTATTCCCAAATATATGAAGGCAGAGTTTTTGTTCTCAGACTGGGTGGTGACTTTTGTGCACCATCTGTATTCGCTGTATTCTTTGTATCTGTATTCTCTAGAAATATACCATTATAGGTAAGTCATATTTATTCAGGTAGTTATTCAGTGCTTGCTCCCTAATGAAAACCTCATTGCCATAGGTTTCTGTCAGGTCAGGAGCCATTCAGAGCAGCAGATGGGAGCTGGGTGTCTCATTCCAGTTAAATTTCTTTGGCTTTTGTGTATTGCAACTGTGATCCTGTTGGGTGTCCTTTTTGCTAGTATAGTTGTTATATGCGAGTTTAAGTACTGATTTTGTTTAGTGATTGTTGCTAGCAATAAAGATGATTTTAATAATTCTCTTCCTATAATATTTTAGTTTTTCACCATGACAGGGTTATATTTGCTATTTGATTTTATTGCAGTCTGTTAATTTGAATCTGATTTTTCTGAATTTATTACAGTTTTCAATAGCCACTATATTTTATAAATATAAATGACTTATAACTTGAGACACTTGAGTGGGACATTATAATTTGTCATTTTGTATTTTGGAAAACAGATTTTCATTATTTTATCAGGTAAGCTTTAGGATAAAATGCCCCTACCAGTAAATAAACGGTGTAACTTAACTTGGCTGGGACATCTAATATAACTTGAATAAGCCAACAGCTTTGCTTTGTGTGTCTTGCATGGGTGATATTTTAATCAAAAATAATGATTCTTAGAACCATCTTTTCATGGGAGTTTTTCCTTGCCCTCAACACTTCAGCACATACAAGAACGCATTTTACAGACATATACATGGATGTAGTTAAGGTGTAAAGATGGAGTGTATTTCAGACAGCACAAGCTGCCTCTGATGCAAGAGAAGGGGAATGCAATTGCTTCTGTGGAAGTCTGTACATATTTGCCAGAATTTATAAATGTTTACAAGTAACTGGTCTTCGCATAAGCAGGGCCCTCAGGGAGTGCTAGGCCCCCATCTGCTGGAGAGTTTTATGTCAATTCTGGTGATTTTTAGGTTATTTTTCCTGCTTTTTTCTCTAAGAATTATCATCACTTGGCTTACTTACTTAAATGCTGATAGTGCCTGGAGAGGCAAAGGCCTTATTGTTTGGAGTAGTCTACATACATATGGTGAGAGACAGTTTCTCTCCCAACAAGTTTTCCATCTAAATAAACAAGGTTAACAGGGCTGGGAAGAAGCAGTAACTCCCCATTTCACGGGGGAAGTACCAGAAAGTGAGAGGAGCTGAGCACTGAGCCCCAATCCTGACAGGCACCAAAACGTTTGCTCCTGGCAGGGCCAGAGGGTTTTGGAAAATATTTTCAAGTTGAAAACTGTTGGAAACGTACTTCAGGAAAAATAAACATTGCAATCTGCTTGGATAGCTAAGCAGGAATGGCACAGAACTTGGTATCCCAGAGGTTCTGGGGATTAACGGCTTTCAACTAATTTTATGACCTTTTGGGGATATTCTGTGGCCTCCTGAGTATGTTTGGTAGCTTAATTTGCAGCTTTCCCTTGTTGTAATGCTGCCTAGAGCTGTGCCTTTGACTAGAGTCTCTCGACTGTACGTACACAGCAAACATGTGACTGAAGTCTAAGTGTGAAATGATCTGTTCCTTGCTGGTTTTGAGGAGCCTGAGAAGGTAGCTGAGATGCCTGCCTCGCTGTTTACAGAGAAGGCTCGCCTGAGGACACAAATGGGGACTCTTCTAGGATGCTGCTTGTCTTCCATGCACTGTTGGTTGGATGACACAGGAGAATGTAACTAAGACACTGAGAACAGTCAGGCTTGTGTAGAAATTCCTTCCTTTGCCCCATCTCTCCCCAGCAGGGTCATTGCAGAAAGCAGCAATGAGAGTGCCTCTGGAACCAGCCTTACAGCTCTTGGTCCTCACCTCAGGGCAGTGTGTTCCAGTGGCTGGAGTAAAATTAATTGCATGCCTGAATTTCACACACATCTTTAAGGGCACCTCTAATTATGAATGCATTACAGATTACAGTTAAAATTATAACATTGGGAATGTTTAAAAACAGGCATTTGTCATCAGCAGAAAAGCCTTTAAGGAGGTAAATCTTATATTATTATTTCCCTCTTCTCTCAGGTAAGAATAGTAGTGGATGAAGAGGGAAGATCTCTGGTATGGTAGAGGAAAAGCCTCTTGGTCCAGTGGAGACAGCATTTCCAGGGGAAAGCATCCGGGTTTGGGGAGTCTTTGGGAAATCTGTTGTTTGTCTTCTATGAGACCTAGGAAATAGCTCAGTCCTGCCCAAAGAAACTAGTCTGAAGCTGAACCCAGATTGTACCAGCAAAGAGTGGCACACAGAGTAGTTTGAAGAGACTGGGTTATCATATTGGGCTGATTTGGAGGGGAAATGAATATTTAGGTAGAAGTGCACTTTTAGTAGAATCCTATTTATTGCTGCAAATTACAGTCACTTTGAAAGTGGATTGATTTACCTGTTTCCTCTGAAGTCCTGCTTTCATTCTCTGATCTGATGTGGTATAGAAATAATCAAACCATTTCTATATTAAAAAAAGAATAGAGAGAAACTGTACTCAAACCATAAAAAAGTTTTTGGTTTCTTCAAAAGAAGAAAGGCAGTCTTGCCATAAATTTGGTAAACTGCATTTATTATGCTTATGCCCACAGATTTAGCTTGTAACAGGGAAATGTGCTATGTTTAAATACCCAGAAGGAGTCTGGAAGACAGATTTGTCCTGATAGCTTGTCATTTACCAAAATGGGTAGTGATAATTGGACACAGGAGACACTTGCAGATCAGCCTTTAGTGACAGTGCTGATAGTTACTGAAAACATGAAATATCTCATGGTGGAGCTTCAGTGTCTTCTCTGTCATCAGCCCAATGTCCCCAGTAAACACCATATGCATCATTGCCAACTGCATTTTATCAAAATACTCTGAGTTCAACCCCTTTCTTATTCTGTAAAATATTCTACAACTGTACATATTAAAATTTACAGAATATTAATGAATTTGGAGAAGTGGAAGATAGGGATGGATAAACCCATCCTTCTGAGGTTGCTTTTGGCTCTGATGGCTCTGGCCTGGAGCGAAGCAGGCATATTAGTTATCTACCAGGTATAAACCTGTTTTCCAAACCTTGCTTCCCTTGATCAACACTATATTACTAATCTTCACCTTTTAGCCACCCCATTGGTGTGATGTGCCATAGGATTCAATGTTGCTGTGATGGAATGGAACAAGATGAAGAAGAAAATTGCTTCTTTGAAAAGTGAATTATCACAATTATCTGAGAATCCGGGTATCAAAAAGCCTCCCAATGTTTCTTAATTAGAACCTTTTGTTTTCCATTGCTTTTAAGTGTCATTTTTTGCAATCTTCTTGTTCTTTAGCTTGTGCTTTTGAGAAAATATTGGGTGTTTTGTGGGGCACTGTACGCAGCTATGATATAATTGCAGAAATCCTAGCAAAAGGTCATACATCATTCTGACTTCAACTACACTTCTGCCTGTCAAATAACTTATAAGAACTGGGCCTTTTTTTACTGCATTTTACATGCTTGAATGCCACATCTTAGATGCAGGATACTTATCTCCTTGCTCTGTGCTGCCTTTTCAGCACTTTATACTAGACCCTTTCCTGCTTCTTGCAAAGCGTACACAACACTGCCTGCAATGGATGCCTGTATTGTTTAGTTGTAACATTTGGCTGTCTAAGGAGCTGCTGAAAATTATATTCAGATGAAGCTAAATTGCCAGCTAAATATTGAATTGAGCAGTAGATGGTGAAGTCCAATTTGGTGTTTTATTATTAATCTCATCAGGAGGTTGTAAAGAACAATACCAATTATTAGTCATACCTTCTAACCCTGTAAACCAGGAGATATTGGTTATATTACCCTTCATATTATACTTTATTAATGACTTCCTATTTTACTTATGTATTATAATGTAAGAAGGATTGCTGGATCTTAATGAAGGTATTGTGTGAATTAAATAATACAATTTGACTGAACAGGTTAAAATTTATTTATTCATCACTAAATTATTGGTCAGTACTTTAGTGTGTATGATTGAAAAGGTAGCTTTTTTTGAAATGAGGCCTTGGATTAATAAATGCTGGAAAGGTTTAAGAACTTCCTTTTCTGCCCTTTTGCTGATGTTGTTACCCTAGATATCAGGTATTCAGGCTGTATGTTATATTCATAACCACTGCTTCTAAGACACGACCTGAATGTGGCAAAAAGATAATTTAATAATATAATGGTAAGAACTTTTAAGAAAAAGAAATGAGGCCAGTAACTACTCTATAATGAAGGTTCTGTTTGAGGAAAGGATCCCTGTACGACAGAGCTGTTAAGATCTGCTAAAGTAAATGGCATTTAGGCATATACAAAAACACATATCCCAGTTTTATTAATCAGGATCAGAAGGTTTACTGAGATTTTTAATTCAGTCAAGATAAAATATATGAGCACATTTTCCCTGACTTGTGGATTCAGTAAACTGTGTTTTCAATCACATAATTTTACTTAAAAGTTATTGGGAATAAAAGATCCAAGGGAGTTCAGTAACACAGACTGGCTCAAGTTCTTGAGACAGCACAAATACTAAATACATTTATAGATTTAAGTTTCGAGCATTTTACTAAAAATTACTTGATTTAGCATTTGTTGCAATGTGCTAGAAACAGTTTCTCTGCCCATACGTTTGATGTATGTATGAGTATCAGGTTGGCTGCATGCTTTGAACTGGTAAATATTTACTTAGGAAGTTGTTGGTTTTTTCTGTAGCTATTGAGCTGATGAGTGGCTGGTATAGATCTGGTGTGCAGAGAAGTGCCATCTCAAGTCAACCCTCCTTAAAGCAGACTAGACACTCAGACCGTCTGTTTTACCACAAGCTTGCTCCCCACAAGCCACAGATTGCCCTTTTAGGAAAGCAAAGCAAACTTAAGGCAATAATAATCTGTACTGCTCAAGCAAAAGCACTTTTTAAATGGGCTTGCAAATATTGGTGTAGAAAGACACAAAGGCAATTAAAACTTCAAATAAATAATAAAAAAATGTGAAAAACAAAGAAGGTAATGTTAAATTTCAATATGATAGATCAGTATTTAAACTTCAGTTTGAAATCCCATCCCTCTCTTGAATCCTACAGATTGGTTTCTAGAATAAAAAAAACAGCATTTGCTCTCAGGAATCTTCAGTTTTTAATTTATTCTTCTGTGTTTGGCACAAATGAATCTGACTCTGATGAACTTAATGTTATATTTGTTTCAAGTGGTTGAGGAGAAAGAGGGGTACAAAGCAGCTTTTGGGTCTTTAGAGAGCAAGCTTTAGTGCTTGCCTGCTTTTTTGTTTGTTTTGTCTTGGACTGTTGGGGTTTTTATGAGTGTATTTGTTTTCCACATGTCTGAGATACTGAGAGACAGGCAGATCTGACAGACCTTCAAAAACATTGTAATCTGTATTTATTACTCAGTGGAAGACACAAGGCTAATGGTATGAATTGATGATGTTCTGTATACACACACTGTATTTACCTAGTTCTGCTTAAGTCTGAATGGAAATTTTACTTATTGTTTAACTAATAAACTTTTTACCAGCTATATTAGTTCTGGGTATTGGTTTTACACTAGCAGTAAATTTGATAAATCCTTTTACAACTATTTAATTGTTTATTTCTTTGTTTGTAGATAATAAAATTAAAAGTCACAGCTGAGACATTGGGCTGCCAAGAATGAGCACATACCTATAGAAACACAAAAATACTTTTCTCAGAAAATTCTTTGCAGACATCAAACCATAATCTCATCTGTGTACCCACATATATTTAAATACTGAATTTTTAAAATGTTGAAAATAATGAACCACTAATAGTACTGAATCCAAGTGTCTGAATTTGGAGTAAGATGCCCACTTAGAAGTCCTAATGGGGAATAATTCAGATGAAAGTTGTAACCACAGTTAATTGTCCTGCAACTTTTAAATTGAGTTACAGATGCTTAAAGATGCATGGAACCACTGGAGGGGGGAGAACAGGGATCTAAACACTAACCAGGCTCCAGCTAAGTTAGTAAGGCAGAGTCCTGATTAATACTTCTGTGTTTGAGCATTGTTCCAGGTGGGGGTGAATGGCGAAGAAAAGCATCTTTGGAGCAATGTTGGTTAGGAGTGATGTTCTGTTGCTCATTTAGATCATGAACCTTTTGTCAATAAGAACAATTAGTGGGCTAAAGATTCCATTGACCACACGACAAGAATCAATATACACAGTACTTGTTAGTTATTTACCACAGAGTGTATTAAAGCCTGTAGATTCACCATAAATCCTTTAAAGCTATCCTGCTATGATCCTTGCCACAATATGCATTGACACATCAATAAATCCTTTTGACAAGGGCGATATGTGAAAATCAATACCAGTTTATCAGCTATTTCCATGTAGTCTTTTCTACAGAGGTTTAAAGATCTTTTCCCAAAGCTGTGCAACTGACATGGTGTAGGGACAGATCTTGAATCAAATTGAGACCTTGATTAATGCTGTTCACACAAAGAATTTTGTAAATCCCATACAAGGGACATGCAACCATTTCTGATGAGGTTCACTGTTTGAAAAGTGCTTTTCAAAGCTTTTACTGAATTTTTTATTTTTTTTTGGAAAGTGAATGAACTTTGTGTGCATGCAGACCATGTTAGGTGCTTTTTCCTCAAAAAAGAGACGTTTCTTCTGCTGATAAAAAATTGACAGATGTTTCTGTTTCACTAAATTATTTTCTACAACACAAGAGCCATCACCAAAGGCTGTGCTGTGTACTCATTCTGCTATACAAACTATTGCATTATAAAAATAGGTTTAACACATATATTTATAATGGAAAGTATATAGTTTAGACAGAGTAGAACCATTTTTTTAGTTGGTTCTTCTGAAGTGTTTGAGGAACTTTGAACTGATCCTATCTGATTTCAAGTGTTAAGCAATCTTTTAAAAATCTAGGCTCCTTAGGCTTCCAATGGTGATTATCTTTCATGTCTAAGTAACAGATTATTTAGATTTTTACAGGGATTCTTTCTATGCATACATGTATGCAGTAGTTTTATCCTGAAGTTTTATGCATTACTTATTTCATCAGCAAGTTCTAATTGTCCTGGAGGATGTAAAAATTTGTAGAACCAATGTAAAAAAAAAAAAGCAATGTCCCTGAAATACAGCCAAAAAGCAGAAATACAGCCAAAACAAAACTTAAATAGAAAATAATGGCTACATTAATGACACTAATTTTTATTCTTTTAAATTTAAATCTTTCGCCCCTTTCTTAAACAAAAATTTAACAATTTCAATTCCAAGGCAGGTAAAATATTAAATTAGTTCTGCATGTTTCACTGAGGAGCATGTAAGTCATGCAGCAGTTTAAAAATCATCTCAAATTCCACAGAGAGGAATGGATAAGGAAGCCTAATACATGGCTTTATGGGACTACCTCTGCCAAAGTCAGCTTTGATAGAAACAAATCCAATTCCCTCTTCAGTCAATGGGAGCTGGCACTGCTAATGGCAGGGTTCAGTTCTGCCTCTTGGTATAATTTTTCCTGTGAAAGCTCAATGTATTGCATGTTTTTCCTGTAAAGTTTTCTACAGATACTGACCCTAAAGGAAGGAATAAGAAAGCTTTGGCTTATGTTGCAATGGTTTTAAGTGTAACACTCATGATGGAGATTCAGATCTCTTGGTCTTTCCCTGCCCAACTCTATACAATATTTCACTATAAAAATCTTACCTAAAACCTCCACTCTAAAAATCTCAGTTATTCTGCTATGTGTATGTTATAATATACACCTTGTTATCTGCTTTTCCTTCTCCTCTTTATTTTCCTCCCCTCCATAATTTCTTCTTTATCGTGTTCCCTCTGATGAATCTCTAAGTACTGATAAATGTAATGTATTAAATGGCATTAAAATGCATTAAAAACTCAGTTTTGTTTAACTACCTTGGTTATGATGATAAAGATATTTAAATGGTATCCCCTCCTCAGTTAGATGCATGAACCATCCTTAAAAGTAATTAGTGAATTTTTCACTTTTCAAAAAGGATTTCTTAAATATCTTCTCTCTGTCTCTTTCTCTTCTTTAAAGAGGAAAACTGTTCTCACTTAATGCTGCTCTTTCCCATTAGAGTAGTCTGGATTTCTTGGTGCACAACTAGGATGGGCTTCTGGTGTGTGCCGCAGGGACTGCAAGCTGAAAAGGGAAGACAGTATGAAGAAAAGGGTGGAATAAAATCCACGTAAACAACGGAAGAACAATGATTCCTGAATGAAAAACAAGGTAGAGTAGCCTCAGGCAACAGATAACCCATGCTCCAGCTGACCTTGGCAGCATGACTGGGTCTTTACATAAGGACAGAATCCTCCAGCAATTTCATCAATTGTGCCCCACTGTCAACCTTGCATCTATTATTATTTTACATCTTTTTTTTTTCCTCTGCTCACGTGTAATTTTTGCTTAAATGTATTTACTATGGCTAATAGAAAGAAGATCTGTAAGTAAGCTTGAGCTTTTTCAAGTCTCTCAGACTCCTGAGGACTGATGAAATTCAGGACTTTTTTTTTGTTTGTTTCAAAGCTCTTGAGCCAGAGAAAATTAGACACCAGCTCTGCACCAGCAAGGTTGAATTTTGGGCCTCAGAGCAGTCTTGCTTCTCGTTTTGGCATAGTTGTAGAGTATATCTTTTGTCCTTTCTGCTGTGAATGTGCAGTTAAACTAACAGCAGAGGATGGAAAGGCAGCTGTCTTGAGCACGTCACTTGGCAGTGACCAGACCTTAAGCATGAACAGATTTGTTGAGGCAGCTTTCCCAGCCTATTCAGTAAAGGCAACCAATTCTGAGCCTTCTGTACTATGAGCTGATGGGGTCTATTAAATATCCTCATATAAAACATGCCAGGGGCCAGTGTAAGGGGAAGAAAGGAGGATTCACTGAGAGACATAAGCTAAAAACTGTCAGCAGTTCTGTGTTGCCAAGAATAGTTGTTTGACTGTTTGTTTGTGAAGGATACATCAATATATCCTACTTTAAAATTGTAAGGGCTGCATGGTTTTTCTATCATATAAGAATTTTGGCATTTCTTTGGCTATAACAAATGATCATGCTACTGCATCCACAGCTGGTATATATGAATGAACTCCATATATTCAGCGAGAGGAAGATTGCTTGGTGGTGTTTTTGTTACAGGCTACCATGTACCCTATGCACCTGTGTTTTAAAGTCACAATATATCAACAAGAGTCAAACACTTGTGAACTGAGCTGTACAGGATAAAAATGTGTTACCATGGTGTTTCAATGTTTTAGCAGTTTTAAATATTAATTATCATTAAGAGAGTGAATTGCATATTTTAGTTGATGATGGAAAAAGGATCATTTCTACTGCTTAAATTGTTTAGTGCATGTCTTCATTTAAAGCTGATAAACTAATTTCCAATGTGTTTATTTTTAAGAGAAAGAGTCCTTTAACTTAAAAGCACACTGGTAAAAATACTGTTAATTTTTAAGGCTGCTGAAAATAAAGGAGTTTTGTGCTCATATGAATAAAAAGGAAACCTTTTTCATATGAGTAGATTGATAAGTTATTACATGGAACATGGTTTGCTGTTTTCAAAAGTAGAGGCAAATTTTTTAGTCTTCTAATTACACCCATCTTCATCAGATTTTCCTGCAGAGGAAGTGCAGTGGCAGAAATCTGTGCAAAAAAAAAAGGTATTTCTGCATGACCATGAGGTCTCTTCAGGAAATTATTTTTCCTTATTTTTCCTTATTTTCGTTATCCTGTCAACTGTCCTCTGTAGTTGACAGTTTGGGTTAGGAGCAAAGTTAGAAGTTTGAACGAACAAACAAACAAATGGGAAGAAGCAAGAGAGAGTATTTCAGATGCAAGGATTTGTTTGGTGGTCAGGAAGATGGTTTTATTCCCACCCTCCAATCTGACCCATTTTCTTTGCTTTAATTCTTTAGTTGTTTTACGTGAACAGGGATAAAGGATGTGTGCTAAATAAATAGCAGTGTTTTGTCAAAAAGAGGTTATATTTCAGTAGAAAGACTATCAATTCCTTTAGTTACTTTGTAAATCTGCTAGTAAAAACACTGAATTCAGAAGTCCTGACAAAGCTGCATAGATGTTTACCTGAATTAAGGATAAGGTGTAAAAGCATACCGGTCTTCTAGATGGGGGAGCAACAAGCACATTTTGGTTTCACCTTCAACTGTTTTGTGACAAAAACCAAACCACCAATTCTTCATTTTCTGCCTTTCACAGAAGGAATGGCAGAATATTATGCATCTTTCTAAGTATATGATGGTAGTGTTCTAAAAAACATAAAGCTTTTTTTTTCTCCTAGAAATATTTCCTCAGCTTCTAGGCTCATAGATGTATAATACTTTGAAAAAAAACCCAACCCCAAAAAAAACCCACCAAAAATCTCTTAGAAGCCTAGTCTGTGTAGTCAGTCCACACATTGTATGTTTGTTCCTGGGAATTTCTTATTTCCTGGGATTCAGACATCCCTTCCATAAGCTGACTCATACTGGGGCCTGTGCTGGACACAGCTTAAAAGAGGAAGAGCTTGCTTTTAAAGATGTCTCTGTGCATTTTGGCTGAGGTCCTCTCAGGAGTTGTAAAGAAATTTGGCAGGTGAAATGCAGCAGTCCTTTGCAAAGATGTTTTCTCATGTTTGAACAGCTATGGTGGCCACTGCCAAGGAGGGACAACTGCCAGTCACTCCTGAACTCTTCCGAGCCCTTTTTGGGAGAAACTGATGTCATGATTCATCTTTGCATGAAACAGTGCTCGTGTTTCCCTGCTGTTTTATGCCTCAACACAGGAGGAGGTTCTTTGTTTTCTCTCCCCTTGGGCTCGCTTCTTGCAGTCCCATGCAGGGCTGAATACAATCTGGCCTATGGTAGAGATTTGGAATCTGTTTGCTTGCTCTTCTGCAGCTTTCAAGGCTTGCCAGCAATACTGTGGGAAGCCTGGAAAAAATTAAAGTGTTATTCTATCCTGAAACTTGTTTCTGCAAAAATGCTATTCTAGGCTTCCATGTTTATTGTTTCTCCATGATTCTCTGTATGAAATTTGATCTGTTTCAAAAGGGGAAGGAAAAAAGCAACAAAAAAGGAAATAAAATTTCTGATTACCTGTCCAACAGGCGCCTTCTTTGAGCAGACAACCTGAATTCTCTCTCCTCAATCTGAGAATCAGAATCTCTTCTGGTGAAAGGAATCAAACCCAGCTGAAAAATGGCTTTGCTATGTTTGAACTTAAAATTCTTTTCATCTGAAAAAAATGAAGCTACTTGACAGCAAATTCATCATGCAAGGTTGTTTTTAAATGCTGGTATATTGGCTGGTTCATAGGGAAGGCAGGACTCTAAATGGTGGGGCAGGAGCTGGGGTTTCCTCTGAGCAATATTTTTGTCACCTGTTTTCCAGTGTTATATATTCAGCTTGCAGAATAACTTCTCATGTTTCAAATGCAAGTCACAGAATGGTTGTCTGTAGTTGTCCACTGCACCTTCTTACGATAGCCCAAATCATCCCTGGATTAGTCCACTTGGAGTGAACCCATGAAGATTTAAATATTTTATCACTGTAAAATTCAGTGAAGTTTATTGTGGAATTTCCTTTGGAAGCTTTTATTGGGAGAAGATGCACATGGTACATAGCTTGCCTTTACCTTTAGGCTGGTGACAGAAGTTCTGAAAGTGTCCCTGTGTCGTAAATACAGAGAGGTACATCACAGGCCCTGATGTGAACATGACCTGCAAGAATTCTGGATTGAAAACAGCAGATTTGTTAATGGTCAGATCTTGTAAACTGGTAGTAGCCTTTTTCTCATCTGGAAACTGTTTCTGTTACATTCGAAAACCAAACAAGTGCATTCAATCAAGTCTTCTTGATCAGTGAAAAATAAAGTTCTTCTGGTCCAAAGAGCCATAAACAAGATACTTTAACACTTTCCAAGGAACTAAGAGCTTGGCCACTATTTGCTAGTTTAAGAGTGTAATTATCGCCTTACATATAATTAATAAATATCAACATTCATGGACCACTATTTTTTTAAAAAAGCATGGAAAAGCCAGAAAATTCAGAAGGCACATATGCAAATCTATCTTTTATTATTTTGGTTAAATCTATACAGCATTTCTTGAAAGTCACATATGGGAGGCCAGAGAAAAGAGAGGGACTTTGTACAAGTCCTTGCAGCTGATTCCCCTCGGAGCTGGTCTCCTGTCCTGGTTTAGAGGAGCTGCTGAGTCTGAGTGCCTCGGTGTTGTGTGCCCTGCTCTGCCTGCACAGTGCCAGTGCTGGGTGACATGGTGGCCTGGCACCAGAGGCTGAAAGCTGGTGCTTGCTGGCCATCACCAAGAAGGTGAATTGGGCTTTACTGCACTCAGTGAGGTAAATCGCTGCCTCCAGCCTCAGTCTTAGCTGTGAATCCCCTTATTTATCTGCATTTAAAACTGGCTTTTCTTTATTTAGTAGGGCACTTTTTAAATACAGCTAGTTTTCCATTTTTGAAAATCAATCATAATACAGTCGTTAAAAAAAAAAAAGGTGGATACTTACAAACAAAGAAAATTGCAGGGGATTATTTGTTGCAGTCATTGCCAGGACTGGTGTTTTTATTACTTCTAGTTTAAAAAGTTCTCTTGGCCCATGACAAAAAGGATTTTTTAAATTTGGTGACATCTTGCAGAATAAAGTAATGCACTCTTAAGATGATGTGCAATGAAATGATTACCAAAATCTATCACTGAAATCTATGCTTCCATTATATCAAAAGCATCAGTAATCACATGTTTTGTGCTACCTTTTTTTCTCTTTGGTGCTGCAATAGATAAGGTTTTACTAAGGTTGCCTAATGTTATCCATGATAGCTCCCAGTTTGCAGCTATTGCTAACTTTGCCAGACTTTAACCATTTGGTATCTCTATGAAGTTAAGCTTTCCACACTGGTTTTCTTCTTAGTTGAATCTGTTTTGGAAAATTTCAGAAAAATTATTCAAACATTTCCAGGCATTAGGCAATGGGAATAAATATTTTTTTTTGACCACACTGAGAAGTCCTGGCAAACCTTGCTTTAAATAGCTGTAGCTTCCCCTCCCTCCCTTTGCTGCCCATCCTATTGTTCGGGAATAAGGATTTGAAATTTGGCAGGAGGGTGCTCTTTGTCTTATAAAATTGTTATGAAAAGCATCACATTGGGTGAACTTAAAAATCTTTGAGAAAGTGTAATAAAGGCAGATGGGAGAGTGGAATCAGCTGAGAAAAGAAATCATTCCATCTCTGAAAGTATTGGTGAAAAGCAAGGGGGAAAGGGATATGAGAAGAGAAACAGTTAACTGAGGATGAGACACTGACATGAAACTGGAAGTCAGAGGGAGTTACAGGATTTAATATTTACTACACAGAAGATCAGGCCTTGAAATCAGCCTTTGCAGAAGGAAAGATTTGTGGGGAAGAAGGGTCAGATGTCAACTATCCTGCCACCAGCAGCAGATGGATTGGGAAAGGATAAGGGAGCAAAACTGGGAAATGACCAAACATTTTTTCTGATATATCAGCTCATCCCAAATGGGAGGTTGTGCCTGGAGCACTGCATTCAGGAATTGCCAAAGTATTCTGCCTCTACTAATACACCTAATATGTTTTAAAATTTGTTTATGCTTGTGACTTGAAGCCTGGCAGCAATGAATTCTACAGCTTGTGCATTGTATTAAAAATTATTTCCTTAAGTGTCCTCAGATTTTTTTTGTAAATTATTTATTACAATGATGATTTTTAGACTGAATAATCATTCTCTAATCACAGAAAAGAAAGTCCAGAACTTTTATGACTTGCAAACCTCTATTGTACCCATCCCCAGTTACCTTTTTTCTGATCTGAAAGCGTGTAGTTGGCCTTTTTTATTACTACATATCATTAAACCAACATTTCCATGGAATTATCCATAATGGTTCAGAGATTTTTGTGCCGCATGATAATAGCTAGAGTCCATTGTGGTTTAGATCTAATTAGGATTGTTTTCCCTCATATGCATTACTTTGCATTCATCAATACCCTCTGCTGTTTTATTGCTGTTTGGTATTTTAAGCTTCCCACAACTCCTTGCATTCAGATCAGCTAGCCAGAGTGACTCTCCATGCCTGGTAAATTTTTTCGTGTTGTTATCCATCTTCTTTCAAAGTTCTACAAGACTCTACCTGACATCTCAGGTCCGTGGGAGTTGGGCCGATAGCTTTCCTCTGTTGTGAAAGCTCACCAGTTATTTCTACCCTTTGTTTGCTATCTTTTAATGATTTATTAACCAAGTTTCATGTTTCCCTTTATTAAAACTTAGAATAAGATAAAAACTGTCTGAGTTTCACAAAAAAAGGCTCAATGCCACCACTTGGAGATGCAGGAATTCAATTTGCCTATGAAACTTTAATGGGCATCTTTTAGCTCATAATAAATTCTTTAATTAACTGATCTTACAGTATTAGATCATGTGATTACTGCTTTCTTCAGTGCACAGCATGCCTCTGTAATGGGAGCAAATCAGGATAACATAAAGGAAGAGACTGTTGTCAGGAGAATATTTATTTCAGAGCTTGGCAACTGTACTGTAAATGAAATCGAGGAAAATGTCCCCTGGTTAAGGCAGTTAAACATTAAGTCCAACAACTACTTGCATTTCCATATCTTACTTCAAGGTACTCACATGTGCAAATAATGTGCAGGTTTTCATAGAGGCCAAGGCCTTTGCCTGGCTATTTACAACAGGCTGCAGTAATTTTACAAAAATTTATTTGGAGCAGTGAATGTTATGGCATTCTCTAAGAAATTGTGGATGAACAAAGGCACATACACAGATATATAAATAGACCTATGCATATAAGATCCTTCTTCTAAGACTAATTCAGAATTGCATTGTTAGTAGTATTAGAAAATATCTTTGTCTTTAGGCAGCAGAAAAACCACTGTCCACTATGATGCAGAACAATTGCTTGGAAATAATTAGATTTAAATGTTGGCAAAATAATACCTAAACTCTCAAGACAACTCTTGTGTTTATAAATCAACACCAGCTGTTCCTGTTTATGCAATACTTTGTAAACATAAAAGAATAAAATAGAATCTGATATGACAGTTCATATACCAAGATTCAGCTTTCTGCAAAAACAAATCAGGCCATTAAAAAATGTGGGGTTTGTTTTGGATATTCTAACAAAGCCAACTAGTCTCATGATAATAAATGTAACCATGTTTCTCTAATGCCTTTAGGCATATGGCAGGTACCTGGCAAGGAGACTTCTAGAGGTAAGCCATCAGAGAGGTTTTCTTGCTCTCCCCCTGGAAGGGACTGATAGGAAGACCCTCTCACAGGCAGCACCTGTCAAGCATTTCTGAGCCATGTCAGTTCCAAATTTGCCCTAAGTGCCAAATTCCGATTTCTGTCACACAGACTCTGTCAAAGAAAGTGAAGGGATTCTCCAAAGTCAGTGAGGTTTTCTTTAGTGTAATTGTCCTCAGATCAGCTGCAAATCTCTCTTAGGAGTGGGTGTATAGTACATTTGGCATATTCCTCTCTCATAAACTCAAAGTGAAAAGCTCTTGCTTATTTTGGTGATTATTTCTCATGTGCAGAGAGGATTAGATGTTAGCTAAAACCAGTTAAGTGGGAAAAACATAAGATTTAGTAATCTCAGAGTTAGGTGCATGGCCCTGAAAATGAAATGAAACCACAGGCTGGTTTCATGTAAAATGGAATGTGAAAGCCAGGCACCTCAGAGCAGAGTTTCAAACTAGCCATTTGCTAGGGTGAGCACTAAACTCTTGATGGGCTGATCTTTAGAAAGGGGGATTATTTTCTGTTTTTTGTGGAAGCTCAGCATCCTCTCAGAGCTGGGATTCACCCAGACAAAGCTGCCTACCAAAATCCCTGAGGGTAGGGACCTAAAATTTTCTTCTCAAAAAACAGGCACAGAAATGAGCTCTATTTTTCCTCTTAATTTTGTCTGGGAAAGGTAGGAGGGGGTGCTTATTCACCCCTGCTAATGTTTTAATTTATACGTGGATTGTCACTTTAGAAGTAATTATATCAATTTACTGGATGTCAGGTCGTGTTGCAAAGCAGTCTTGGTTTGTGTGAACTGGACTTCAAGATCTCTGACTACTCCTTGGCA
Organism: Drymodes brunneopygia; assembly: GCA_013400955.1. NCBI lineage: Eukaryota > Metazoa > Chordata > Aves > Passeriformes > Petroicidae > Drymodes > Drymodes brunneopygia. Next base: position 1,947,514 of record VZTZ01030498.1, read on the forward strand.
TTCAGCCCATGAGATTGCTCTCAAGCCCATTGAAATTTTCCATTCCTTCCTCCTCCTTTGCCCTCCAAAATCCATATATTGTGGGCATTGGATCAGGTGCAGGACCCTGCATTTGGTCATGTTGACCCTCATGAGATTCCCATGCCACACTTCTAGAGTTTGTCCAGGTGCCTCTTAATTCCATCTCATCCCTCAGGTGTGTCAGCTGCATCACTCAGCTTCGAGTTGTCTGCAGATTCACTGTGGGTGCACTTAATCCCACTGCCTGTGTCACTGATGAAGATATTAAACATTACTGGTCCCAGTATGAACCGCTCAGGGACTCTACTCAGCACTGGAGAGACATTTAGATGGCTTTCTTATCTACCGAGCTTTGTGCAACATCTGGAAACTAAAGACAAGGAATGGTCAAATCTCAGCTTTCCTGTTTGAAGATTTTCTGGGACATGATATTTTAGGGGCAGAATCCACTAAATAGAACACATAATTTTGGAACTCTATTTTTAGCTTATTTATTTACGACTTGGCAGACTCCTAGTCAAGAGGGGATAACCCTGGCCCTAGTGATAACTTCTTAGCAACTACATGTTTATGCACCAGTAGGTATCAGGAGGTCAGTCATAAAAACCTGTCAGTTTATATTACTCCTCTTTTGACTCTCTATCAAAGCATGAAGGAAATGGGAACTGCCATCTTTCTCTTCCTACCACTGGCTAGTATGTCATGAATTAGGTAAAAGAAGCTGATTTTTTCTTATATTGGTGCAAAATACTTTGAGAACTGGAGAAAAAACAATTAAGTTTCTATATAGTTATTCAGTTGCTGAAGCAGAAATATCACTTTTGCAGGTGAAGGCAATGGAAACAATGTAGAGTACATGCTGCTGCTGGGCCCATTTAAAAACATCTAGGCAGCACTCTCAGATGCTTGTGAATCTAGTGTTGAATTCTGGTCAGGTCTCCCCTAAGCAGATCTGTTTGGATATTAATGAACTGTTAATTTTTAAGTTACATGCAACAGGGAATAGTGAAACTTGCATCATCTTTAATATGTTCAGGTCACTTCCTTTTGATACCAACACTCAAATCAAAGAAGCTGAATGAGATAATAGAATATCAATGATGATCATGGTTTCTTCTCCATATGAGAATTTTTTACTCTTTTTAACACCCTGCCTCCAAGTGAGCTTCCAGTTATTTGATATTGACGGCCATGAGAATGAACATACACGATTGAAATAGGTAAAACATTCTGTGCTTCTACTCATAGCAGAGCCAGGCTCTGAAGGATCATGCCATTGGCTGAAATGTCATCCTACTGAAGAAGAAAAGAGTTCAGAATTTCCTTTTTTCCATTGCTCATGTTTAAATACATTTCATGACGCTCTAATTTTCTGTCCAGCCATGGCTACAATGTTCTTAAAAAAATCTTAAAAAGACTTTGTTGTCTATCTAGAGGACCTGTGAGCTTTGATCTCAATTTAGTTTTTTTATAGGACAAGCTACAGAGTGCAAAGTCTACAGCAGAAGAATAGAGGACTGAGTTACTCTGAGCTTGTGTCAAGAAACCAGATACTAAAGACTGACAATTTCAAATGTTGACCTACAATTCTATCTGTGTGCTCCAAGCACTACACCATGCAGAACAAACACTGCTGCATTTCACCTCAGGTAGACCCTATGCATCAGGAAGGTATCCAAGATTATTTTAATCGTTATCTGGATGGGAAAAAAATTATTTTTTATAATAAAACACGATACATAGTAGTTTCCTTAGAGCTATTTATGACAGTAGTAGTCAAAGTGGAAAAACTGTAGCTTGTTTCTCATTATTTTACCATGGGTTTAAGTTACTTTCGAGTTTTTCTCTCTTAAAATACAAAAGATGGACACCTTGGAAGTACAAAAAGGATTACTTGATTAAATCTATGAAGTATGCCTGGCAAATGGACATTTTCTAGAAGTGCAAAAAGATATTTTTAAGTAGGAAACTTAAATTCTTAGAGCAATGGTTACTTCATACTGTTTCACCTTTTCACCCTACATTTCTTAAGGAGACATTTATTATCCCTGACTGCTGTGCTTATTATCACAGGAACGTTGTGGAACACCATGTTTCCTTTTATGTTTGCCAAGCACTGCTGCTGATGGTCTGATAGGTTAGATATTTCCCTAGGACATTCTATATTGTGAGATAACTCATCATGTGCAACATAGAGTGCACGTCTGTTTTCACGTCCCATCTTGGCCACTGGATTCAGTTGATATATGTATCTATATCTTTATCATCTATATCTGTATCAATATGTATCAGCTCACAACCCATAGGATCTTTCATCTGCTGCATACTACATAATATAGCTGAAAATATTCAGTATCTCTGCAGTTTCTAGGCCGTGTGCCCTGGGCAGTTTGGTGTCACATCTTTGACTGATTCTAATGAGTGCTTGGAATATTGGCTGAGGAAGGAGGAGGGTACTGACAGTACAATCCTGCTTGTGGTCCCTTCAGATCAAGGTGCATGAGTGTTTGCAGGGAGAGACAGGGAAGCTGCTTTGATTCTGTACTTGTTCTGCAAGACTGTTGAGACTTTAGGACATGAAGGCCTGTGATTGTCAGCTGTACTGGAGAGGGTTGAATCAAGTCAGAAGGAACTCAGTCTAGACCTGACCCCTGCCAGATGTTGAGCCTTTCTGAACAAGTACATTTAGAGGAGTCTGAACAAGGAACTGCTTGCTTAACACAAAGCATATTTGATCCTCAGTGCACTCCTTTGTCCTTGCTGATATGCCATGAGATACATGGTGGGCTCTGTGCTGACCTGGCAGTTACTGATGGGCTTCTTGCAGCTTTCAAACCTCACGTGTGGAGGTTATAAAAAGTTCACATTCATTCTAGAATGCCTCAGACCAAGGATAACTTGCTACATGATTTTAAAAAGCAGATGACCTAATCCAGGTGACACTACTGCTGAAGCTGAGAGTATCAACAAAACCGTGTGTCTGTGCACCTCTATCAGTGCATCTGGTTCTAGAAAAAACTTTAAAAATCAGAAAGAACTAATAAAGCAAGGGAGGGGGGGAGAAGTAACTATTTTCTACAGCAGAGAGGTGATCCTTCAGTGTGCCAGGGAGAAATCAGGTGTAAAATTCAAGTGATTGTGGAAGAACTCATTTAGAGGAGGAGAATCTTAACAACAGTCAGCACCTGAAACCAGCACCCTCCAAAAAGCATCTGTGATATTTCAATATAATATTTCTTTGAGGACCTAGAGGGTGATCCAGCTACAACTAATTTTGTAGGTTCTGACAAAATATAGTGCAAAGAAATATGGTAACATCTCACAGTGGTTGTCATTGCTCTGGTAGAAAACAAGCTGCTTGATGTGGATCCATATATTCCAGGCTGAGCTTGACATAGGGTTCCCCTAGTCCAAGAAGACATTAGCACTGAATCTTTTCTGATTTTCTGTCTCACTTTCAGATGACAGCTCCTCTGGCAGTTAACACATTCCCAAAAATGAGACTGTGTAGTTTCTTGGCTTTGTCAAGGCTATTGCTGCCTTCTCAGGCTCTTTAGTACTATGAACACAAATCTTTTAGGAAAGTTCTGAAACTGTAGATGCTCTGGGTTTATGGCACTGTAGGGAAATACACTGTAATTAGAAAAAATTCAGGGTTCTGAACATGACCATTGTATATTTGTTAGAAATACACAACTGTAACAAAACAGATGAACAATGGTATGCCTACAGTATATTTTATTGTTAATAGATGAGGATTTAAGTCTTTGAAAATAGGTCTGAGCTGCTTGATAGGCGCACTTCTGTGATCTCTAAGTTATTTCAGTCTCCTCTGCATCAACTTTGTGAATGCTTATCCATGTTATGCAAAAGTGTTTTCTTTCTTAAAATAGTTTTCTGTGTGTTTGAGCTTTCTCATAGATTCATATTCTTTCTGGTTTTAAACATTTTGTATCAACACTTGTAGGTTTTTTTAGGCTGTAGGTGCACCATGTCTCTAAATCCTATTCCCTTAGTTCAGGAGGAAGGAAACTGCTTTTTCAAAAGCTTTGCTTGCCCTTTCTCAGGTGATGCCTTCACCTGGCAGGCAGAGAGGGTAAAAATCTACATCAGCTATCCAAGGTGTCATTTACTTGGCTCTCTGACTAATGTGAAAATGAAAAATCAGAAAGACCATTAGCCATTTTTTTCACAATGTAGCTTGTTGGCTGGCAGGAACACACCAAGAAAGACCCGAGTTTCCAAGCAAATTCACAAGTTTTCCATAAGCAAGTTCTCCAACCTGTCCCTTTTTTATACTTCTTTATGTCATGCAACTTTACACAGAGAAATTGCTATGGCATTAGAAAATAGGAAAGGCCAAATACCACTTCTGGCAAACTAAGAAATCTTAAGTGAATCAGTTTTACTGATTTAAGAGGTCCACAGAGTCTGAAGTGATTGGTTGTAGTTCATAGGAGGCTACTGTTGTAATGAAAAGGTGTTTAAAATTTCATTAAATGTTTACAGACCCAGAGGTGAGGCCCCAGTAGATTACCATATACAACATGAAGACATATTAAAAAAAATGCTACCTGTTTAGAGCTTTCAACTAGATCATATCAGGTCTCAGCTACAAGGATGACCTTAGTGGGTGATTTCCCTGACATATGTAGTTCACACTTGGCTTTGCTTACTTTGTTTAAATTTAGATTTATACATTTTTCATGTTTAAGCAGTAGGGTAGCTAGTAAATAGACATTTTTAGTAAATAATTGCTCGTGTTGTTACTAGTTGACTGACAGCAAATGAAATCCTACAAGGATTTTTATACATTCTAGTGGTAGTGATACAGCTAAGTGGCCACTTGGTAGGTCAGAGCTTTGTTTGTCTAGGGTTTTAGCATAATCATTAAATCACAGCTTTCTCTAATTGCTTCAGCTGCAGCCAAACTCAGTTGGATGGGATTCTGAAGCAAATGGAATTCTGTCACATTCAATATCAGTGTTTGCTTTATTAAATAGCATTTCTCTGGGGACCTGCATAGACTTCTGGAGTTTTTAATTTGTTACAGTATGTAGTAGCTGGCTTCTGTAAAGGAATTGTTCACCAAGCTACAATTTTATTATTACTATTGATGCCTTTTTACTTTAAATGAGGTTGACAAGATAAGAGATGTCATTTAGAAGAAAGCTTTACTAACTTTGCTCAGTGAAGACTGAGTTTTGAAAGGGAGCACTTCTTAGCATGCATAAATTCTCCCATTTCTTTTGAAGTGAAAATTTAAAGTTAATAATTAAAACAAACACACAAACCCACTCTGTTATCACAACCTATGTGCTTCATTCTCTCTATATTTCTTTCCGTGCCTTTCAGTACAGTATATCCTTTGATTTAGCAACCGTAACAGCCTTGTCAGTGATCTGTTACACTGTTCTACAATATTATAGCAGCAATAACAGTAAAAGTTTTGGTTCTAAGTAGGTTTTTTTCATGGCAAGCAGGTGATTCAGACATCTCCATTTGAATTAGAATTTTAATTTGTGAATGCAAATACCAGTTTAAAAAGTGTACTACCCTGTGCTTCTCACCACCAAAGCTTGCAAACCATTGCGTACACTGAGAATATGCAAGTGTCTGGAGCCCAACCCATCCTCACTTTGGCAAAGCAACCTGAACTCCCAATTACTGTTCCTTGGTTAATCAGCCTTGGCTGTACATGCCCAGTAGTGAGTATTATGTGCTTGAGAAGGGTAGTGCTACACCACAGAAATGGAACAACTGAGTGGTCTGACAGTCACAGGATAACACACGAGAAATGTCAGTATTTGATATATGTTGTCTTGACCTGGGATTTCCTGATATTTCAGATTACCCAGCATGTAGGAAGATAGATACATCTATATCTATATATATCTATCTATATCTATATCTATATCTATATCTATCTATCTATCTATCTATCTATATATATATGTGAGAAATTCTGTCTCTAGTTTAATTGTATTTCGTACAGGAATTTTGTATCCAAATACCATATGAGATAAAAAACAGGGCTTGAGGGCCTTTATTTGCAACTGTGGCTTACTGGGGAGTAAAGCTAGGAAGCCAGGCAAATAATCACATCGTCTTCATTTAAAGCATTTCATACTGGCAGAAATCTTTAACCAGTTCTCCAACTTCTGTCTGCCACTTGGAGCTTTTTATATGAAACAGCAGGAACCTGGCAGCCTGGAGATCTTTGAGCATTGCGAGCAAAAAACTTGAACATCATTTATAGGTTTTCCTGCCAAGACTGTAAAAATCTAGACAAAGTAGATACAGTTGTTTCACCCAGCTTTTCACGTATTTTTGTCCTTCACTAAGCTCTCAAAGCCTCAACCAGTTTTCTTCCTGTCTTTTAAATTCTTGGTAGATATATAGAATAGGATTTATCGTACCTACCTTTATCCCTGTAAAAGTTACATGGCTAGACTGAGCCATTCTCTAGGCTCCCTCTACAGACAGTGAAGAGACAGATATCTCCAGGAGGCTTTTCATCTCACATGAATTTAGACAACTGTCTTGGGGTAAAATGAATCCCAGCCCTGTTGTCACCCCCTAGCTTTGATTTAGCAAATGTAACAAGTTCCATTCCCATGCTGGGATTTGGAGCCTTGCATAGAATATTCCAACATCTGATTTCTACTTAATTTAATGGAAAATGAATGCATAAGTCTTTTAATTAGCTTTGAAAATCTCTGCCTTAATGTTTGATTAAGTTTGAATGCACGTGTGGTTGTATATTTAAAATTACAAGCAATGAATATAGCTGTATTATTTTCAAAGACCTGAGCATCTGACAACTGCAGCTGATTAGTGGTAGTGGTGAAAACTGGAACAAGTAAGTAGAGTCTAAAATACAGAATTAATAACTTAATACCTCAACACTATCTTTTTTCTTATCTCCCTCTGAAGTAGAATTTAGAATTTAGATTCTGAAATACATTTAACACAGATAATATTTGTGGATAGAGTGACATCACTAGCTGACAAAAATGACTGTGATTACTAGTCCTAATAAGTACAGAATGTATACAGGAATTAATTTGGAGTGTAGTTTTGCTATGCTAAAGAAGTAATCCTATAAAATGATCACAAGAGTGGGGCTTCTGATATGAGTCGAATAAAAAATGAGAATAATCTTTTAAGGGACATAATTTGCAGGTGACTGTAACTCTTTTATGAAATTATGTGTTAATTACCACAGTAGGTTGTTTTGCTTAAAGAATATGCACTGTTTATGTAGCAAAGATATAGAGAGATTTTATTACCAACACATACAAAGAATTCATATTTGTGTTTTACCATTGCCTCTTGCCAAAATTTCTGTAAGGTGCCATAATGTTTACTTCTTGTACTGTCTGGAATTATATAGTGCTTTTACAATTTCTTTGGGTGATACCTGGACAAAACCACAGTTGTATTATTAAACAATTAAATGCAGCAATATATAATTTAAACTGATATATAATTTAAAGTGTAGATAAGGTTGTAAATTTTAACAAGAGTGGTTTCTTCAATACTTCTTTCTTAATTGTTTTCTCATTTTCTGACTAGTTGTTGCTAAATTAAATTTTTGTGCATTATTACCTGGAGATTACAGATTGCCTGTCCTCCATAGGAGATGGCACATACAATATATTTGATCTTTTCCACTTCCTGTACCTTCCCAAGAAAAAACAGCTCTTTGGTTAGAGCTGTCCATAATTTTGATATGCTCTTACCTGGTTGCAAAGCTTAATAGGAAGTCATAATTTTGACTTAATTAGATTTATAGACTAGCAAAAGCATAGGTGGATCCCAGCTCAGCAAAGCATTTAAGCATACCCTTAATTTTAAAAGTCTTTTGCTGAGTCTTAGCAAGAGTTTTCTCCAAGTCCTGTAGGGTAGAGTTGTGCTAGAGCTGTGTATAATGGTCTGGGTTGGAAGGGACCTTAAAGATCATCTGCTTGCAAACCCCTGCCATGGGCAGGGGCACCTTTTACTAGACCAGGTTGCTCAGAGCTCCAGCCAACCTGGCCTTAAACACTTCCAGGGATGGGGCATCCACAACTTCTCTGGGCAACCTGTGCCATGCCTCATTGCCCTCAGAGTAAAGAATTTCTTCCTGATAGCTAATCTAAACCTGCTGTCTTTCAGTTTAGAGCCATTTCCCCTTGTCCTATCACTATATGCCCTTGTAAATAATCCCTCTCAGGCTTTCTTTGTGTATATAGAGATATATATCTCCTCACCTGTATGTCTTTTCAATCCATGTAATCTTTTTTTAGGATAAAATAAACTCTTTGTAGCTGCATTACCTAGCCCTTTCACTATTTGATACTTCTGCAAGACTCTGGAATGTGACTGGAAGGATGGTTTCTCTCACCTGTGTTTCCCTTTCTTACCTGGATCACCAGATTCGCACAAGAATAAGGCACAATACATAGCAGAATTAAGTTTTTTAACTCAGCTGAAGAGCCATTTATGACCTCTCAAAGTACAGTCTATTAGATCATAGTTTAGATTGTACTTTTTCAAAATCAGGGACCTCTGAAAGTCCCAGCTTTATACTTGTTTCCAATACACATGGTGCTTTTGTGATACTTCAGTGATCAAAGAGGTGGGGAGAGTCCAATGTGGAATGGAGGTGTCAAGGACTGTCTTCATCATGTTCCAATCTAGTATTTAGATGCTGTCGGTAATAATTTAATTTTCACTGTAATGAATGATAAAGGGATTTGTGTTCACTAAATTTTAGAGCCTTGGGAGTTGATGCAGTTGGGTAGATAGACCTAGAGAGACTAATTTACTAATATTGCTGGGAATATGACTTTTTTTCTGTGCCCTAGTGACACATAATATTTGATGCTCTATATTCACTCATGGCAATACTAGTTATTGCCTTTTCATTCAGATAGATGGCATAGCAGCTTCCATTTACTCATAGAGATGGAAGTAAACAAGGTAAAAAAGAAACCAGGTCAAAATGTCAGAATAAAATAAGTACATTTGTATGGCTGACAGTAGTACAGTAGATAATAGACACACTTAATATTCCATCTCTATAAACTATTCTCAAAGGCAGAGGCTGTGGGGTATTCTGTGGCAGTATAGAGAAATGTAACTGTGGTTCATTTGTGATAAACACAAAACTCAGGTCTGTGATTTGTCTGCAATGATCATGGATTGAGAATACTGCTAAGAAAACCGATTACTGTTTCCAGCCAGCTAGAGAAATTTTCAAGCCTATTGAAAAAAGGGCTCAAATTTAAAACAATTTTGAATATGGATTTAGTATGCACTGTATATATAGCAAGTACTAACAGACACTCTGCTGTGGGTGGAAGTGTATATTTCTGTTAAAAACTGCACAATTTGGTTGTTAATGCCCAGTCTTTTTGTTCTCACAGCCAGAATATAGGTCTTATCCTTAGAGACCAAGTGCAATCATATCCCATGTATTTAAAAAGGACAAAAGAGCATCTTCTGCTGGTCAGTGATGATATTGCTGTGAAATCTCGAGGATGATGCCATGTTGGCAGTAAGGAATTGGCAGTGGTTAAAAAAAAAATGCCAGCTTCACTGCTTTTTTCCCCCATTTCTTTCTCCTATCCATTCTTGTGCACAAGTTTCAGGAATGGAAATAATGAATTCAAATTAAAGAAGCCACTGAAATGACACATTTCACAAGTTAACTCCTGCTCTGTACTGCTTACAGACTAGTATTAAATTGCAATCTCCTGTCTGCTGTAGGTGAATAGTCAAACATGCACAGAGTGGATATTTAAGATTTCATTTCTCTTTTGTCCACAAGCTTCAGTAAAATTTAAAGTCTGACAAATAATAGGTTTTAGACCAGGCATTCTTCTCTGATTCTGAATTATTAGACTGAACCATGTATGTCTCTGTCTTATCCTTTCCTGACAACTTAAGTTAAAAATCTCTGTAATTTTAAGCACAACAATTTTAAAAGGTTATCCAAATTGTTACACATGTAGCATCTGTGTAGATGGAAAAATTGGGTGGCTTAGATGTAGTGGAATAACTGTTTTTTTAGAGCTGTGTATAGACTGGTCTTGCTATTTGCCAGCCTAGTGAGTATTTCCCACAAATACTCTAATAAAAGGTATCTAATTTGGGCATACATTAGTGGGAGGGGGCAGCCATCCTGAAAACACAAGAAAAATATTTGTTGTCCTTATTTCAGTGTCAGCATGTTTCAGTTAATCTGAACCCCTGGTAAAATTTCCCAGTGTGGACTTGCTATTTGTGACATATAAGTGACATTATCTCAAGGCAGTATATCTGCAAAGCTGAGTTGTATAGCCAGTGCCATTACAGTGCAGTGTTTTTGCTAAAATGATGCTGATTCTCACTTGCCTGGGTTCAGAGTACAACAAGAGAATGGCATAAATCAATTTGTGTATTTTACAAAGCCTCTCTCTTTTCCCTTTTTTTATCCCATTTGTATCTGAAATAAAATTAATGTTTGATTTTCTGTTGCCTGATAGTGTAATGATTTATAGGCAATAAAAATAGGATCCTTGATATATTATGCATTTCCAGCGAATGTGTAAGAGTAATTCCCTATTATGAGCTTTTCCCTGGAATTCCTTTGGATTTTTAAACCTACTCCAGATTCACATAAGAAGCAGAGATGTTGCCCCCATTTTGCACCCCAGTCAGTCTCTCTGAGGAGGCATTGCTGTGGGGATCTGTTGCATGACTGCATTCTGCCTTTTCAATAAAACAGAAACTTGGTGTTGTTTCTTTGCTGTACAATTGAAGATAAGTTCCTAAGTGGAATGTAGACAATAATTTAATTAATTATTAAGTGAGCTGAAGAGACTGATATGTTTTGGGCATTGAGCTGAGTTTTGGCAAGAAATTGCAAGTGTATAATGGAACAGAAAACTACTTATGGCCAAAGCCAAGTCTTAAAATCTTTCAGCCAGTTTTACTACACATTGTTTGAGAGATGGAATCCAGCCACACTAGTAAGTGAAATAAAAGAAAGCAACACCATTAAAACTCTGAATATGTGTGAAATAACAAATGGAAGGAATAGAGTTGGGCATTCCTGACAGGGAAAGGGAGATGGAGATTCTGTAAGATACCACTGGGTGCAAGATTAAAGGTATGTTTAATTCTGTGTAAAATATGCTTTATGTTTGAAATAAAATAAATGAGATAGAATAACAAATGGAAAAGAAATTGAAGTGGTTCTTAAAAACCAGCCCTAAGTAACCAGATTGGTCCTCTTTTTCAGGTACTTTTACTAACTATAGGGTACCACATATTCATAGCAAGGATACTGGGAAAATAAGAAAGGTGTGCATCTTGTATAACAGCCAGCCATATATGGGTTTCCCACCTACACACATATGAGCATTCCACTCTTTCACTCTGCTCATACTGTTTCCAGGAAAACCAATATAGGACTCAGTATCTGTAGTCCATACTCAATGTATACAAATAGCAAAAAAAACCTTGGCGAGATTATAAAACCATTGTGCTTTGCAGGGCCAGATCTACAGATGAGTACTCAAATTTCCAAATCTATAAAATGAAGATATGTAGATCCCTATTAATTTGCTACTCATGTGCAATTTGGATCAGAATCATAAATATGTTAGGTAGAGGAAAGATGGTTCTAATTTAAAACTAATGGGGAAAATGATTGGTTTCTTGTATTTGGACATTTTATTTTTCATGGTTTGTCTGTGTTCTTTGAGTATAAACTTCAATGTCAGATTTTTTTTATACTTGTGAGTTTTTTAATTTGTAATGGCTGTGGAGTTTTTACAGGGGTATTTAATGGCAAAATCTTATCTTGAACTGCATTTCGAAAGCTCAAGTGTAGTTTAATTTGCTGGGAACGGGAGGAGGGAAGGAATGCCATTCTTTCCTTAGGGAGACAGCAGTTCCTTGTGCAACATTAACTTAAAAGAATATGAGACACATATATGTTGCCAACAGGAATGTAGATGTATAGAGTTCTGAGAATAGTAAGCGTCAATAGGGAAGGGTTGCTTGTGCCAGAAGAAAAATGTAAGCTCCCAAGTGCACTCTCTCTTTTTATTTTTGCCTTGTCCAATGCCAAGATTGATGTTTAAAATTCAGTTTTCCCCTAAAAAGTGATTATTAAAAAAAAGTCCGATGTCAGAACAGATGTGTTTCCTGTGTGTATTCAGAATTGTACTTATTTGTTTCCATAACTCCATCTGAATATACTATTTACACCTGTTCCACATGTGCAGTCAAAAGGAACGTGAGGGAGAAACCAAATTCAGCTTCTGACTGGGCACAAGCTGTGGAGCTGCTGTACAGGGGCAGCTCTGCCAGAGGCTCACAGGCAGCAGGATCTCTCTACCCACTCTTCTTGGGAGCACAGCAGTCCTGCTCTGCAGCTCTTTCCCCTCTGAAAACACTAGCCTAGAAACCTGTAACAGGGCATTTACCCACTTAACCTCCAATGGCAGCAAACTGAACCAATTATTACTTCTTCTATCTGTGTTAGCCACCAAGGACAAGTGTTCACTCTTCCTTATAGCAATCTTTTCATACAGTTGAGGACTGTCATCATGTTCCCTGTGAGCTTCTTCTGTGTTATACAAAACACAGCTAGATCCTTCTACCTTTCTTCCTTTGAGTGTTTTGGGGTTGGCATGGGTCTTTAAACTCATTGATTCCTGTGGTTCTCAGTTAATTCCTTTAAGAGTGGGTGGCCCAGACTTGGCCATAGAACTGCAGAAGTGGACAGACTATTCCAGTTGAAGTCTTTCCAGAGATGTGTTTGCTGGAGTGGAAGGGTATTGTAACTAAGACGTTTCCTTTATTTCCAAGAGCAATTGATTGCAGACATATTTGCTTTATGATCTGGACCATTTTCTACAGTAATGCTTAGTTATTCTCCATTTTGGTTTTGTGCTCTTGTCACACCCATATATGGCTGGCTGTTACACAAGATGCACACCTTTCTTATTTTCCCAGTATCCTTGCTATGAATATGTGGTACCCTATAGTTAGTAAAAGTACCTGAAAAAGAGGACCAATTATTGAATTACATCTTCATTTCAAATAATTTCTTCAATCTATCAAATTAATTTTGAATTCCAGTTCTGTCCTGCAAGGTATCTGCATACTTTCAAGTGTGATTTCATGTACTGACTTTTTACGTCAGGCCTTTCTGCCTTCCAAGTCATTAAACAAAAATAAAGGAATTTGGAGAAAATGCCACAGTCTCAGTTGGCCTCATATTCCAGTTGCAAGATCTACCATAGGCAAGTGGAAAAGCCTCATTTAGTTTGCAGACTCTTAATCATGTAAGCATGTAAAGTGTAAAGAAGAACCCAGCTTGACTCTCAGATCACACAGTGAACATACGGGACTTTTAGATGGAGGGGGAAAAAGAACATCATTGTACTTAAAACCTGATTACCTTTGCCAAAGAAATCAGAGTCAGGAAAAAATATTGAAACAGTAGGATTCCATTTACTTGGAGACCTTATTCAGAGTTGGGCCATGCTTCAAATTACAAATAATACCAGGGGTGGAGGGGATCAGAAGGAACAATGGCAGTTGTGGAAAAAGTCATTTTTCTGCTTGGGTACCTGGTCACAGCAACATGGTATCTTCACTTCTGACCCAACTTGCTGGCTATCTCTGTCTTCTTCTCTCCTGTGACCTATTCCTTAAGTTTATTTTAATACAAAATATTTTTAGAGAATTAATTTTTTTTTTGTTATGTTTAGTCCATTATTTCAGTGTTTGAGCATGTGAGTGCACTGCGTGAAAGGGAGGTTGCCATGGTAATTTCTCATTATTGTTGAATAGAAAAATAATTACTCTGGCAAAATCCCCCGTAACCTGTCAAAGCATAAGTTAAAGATGCCTGAGGGCAGCCTTGCCTTCACCATCCCCTTTTTGCAAAAAAAAAAAATTAAAAAAAAAATAGTGATTTCTTTTTTTTTAATGACTGGATCCTATTTTAGTTTGGCTGGGGATACCTCATTTGGTTTTGTTCACCTTTGGCTTTGAGAGTAGGTGGACCCACCTGTGACAAGGGTGGGGCAGAAAATTAATCAGCAGAGTATATCCAAGGTTGGCAGGATTTATATCCTCCTTTTTAAGGTCTGGTTTTCTTTCTGGGGGTGGAGTGTTGCATTTTATATTTTTCCTTCTTCCTCACCTAAAATATGCAAAAGCTTAAGATAAAGACCTTGGACGGTGTTCAAACTGTGAGAGAGTCTGGATATTTCATCTAACCAGGGAGGGAATACACAGTAATTCCATTTCCACATTTTCCTTGCTTTGAAGACTTCTTGGGAGCCAGTGTGAGTGCAAATATATGTGGTTTTGAGGTGAGGCCCTGCACTTTCCCTGCTTTTCTCTACCTGCAGTTACATCCTGGCTATGCAATGCTCTCCTTTTTGTTGCCATGTCATTGGATGCTGCATGATAGCTCCAGTGATAGTCAATTACTGCATTAATAAGAGCTGCAAATGTGGTGATATGTGGCATTGCTGAAATCCTTCACTCTTCCTTTCCTATGACAAGTACGTCCAAAAGGTTCAATGGCACTGCAGCCTCTCTTTAGCCAAAGGGCAGAGAGGGGTAGCTCACAGCTACTTGTTGGACAGTACACCCTTGTAGGGGCTTGTGATGCAGCCCCCAGGCTGTGCTGAGTGCAGGGTCCTGTGCAGAGGTGTGTTGATCACTTGTGTCTGTGTTTCATGCTTACCATTGGGCATTTCATTCTTACTGTTGGGGCTACTTGGCTACTCAACACAGCAGTGTTTGCACACGGGAACACTCATCAGGTTTACAACAGGAAAGAGCAACCACTCTTTGTGACAGCAGATTTCTGAGATGTGGGGACAGCTTTGATACCTCTTTGTGTGGCTGAACGGCAGGGCTGTATGGTCTTGTCACTGCCAGGTGGGATGAGCCTTGGCAAGGAAAGTGTATTACAGGCTCTGACTCAGACAAGAAGTCTCTCTAGGGTCTCTGGTAGGAACCAGATTGTTGAAACCTGCCCTTACCATTTCTCCATTGGATGCTTGACAAAAATCAAAGTGAAATTGAGAGGCAGGAAGTATACCTTGCTTGACATTTTGGAGTGAAATCCAAAAGTAACATCATCGGGAAATACAGCAACAGAACTAAAATCCCCAGATTGCTGTGCATGTGTACATTATGACTATGATAGATGCATATTTTCTTTTAAATTGGCATTTTATGTCAGGATTTTTTTCCTGTGAAGCAAACAAATGTTTTCTGGCTTAGATCTATATTGCTCAGGCATTAAGAGGTGCTCAGGCCTCACTGTGCTAACTGAACCTGGCCTTGCACACTGGAGGGGAAGGGGCTGTGAGTGGGATAGAGTGGCTCTGAGGACTGCAGCTGGGGCATCTTCAGAAGTGTATTTCCAGCTTTGTCAGTGATCCTGTGTGCTACAAGTGATTTAAGTCTCAGAGTTTCAAAGAAGCAGCAGAGACTGTACGAAAAATTTATTATCCAGCTATTAAATATAGCCATAGCTTTTGAATGAAATATTTGGTGGGTTTTGTGTAGCCCAACTTCTGTGAAAACCTTTGCAAGCTGGACCACTTGCTCAGGTGCTAGGCACTGAGGTTTGGGTGCCTGTTGTTGACCATCCAGGTCTGAAAATGCCTGGTTCAATTGTTAAAGAAACTACCTGTAGTGCTGTGTTGATATATGTTTTACATTGTTCACTATTTTAATAATTGCCATGTTCCAGCTATGTGTATTACTATAAGTCTAAGTATACACAAGGCGTCTTAACATATTTTTTCACTTCTTGTATCACACTTAAAGATTTTTCACAACTGCATTTAAGTAACTAGCTGGTATTTAATCAACTTGAAGTAGCATTGTATTTATATTAAATGCATTGGAGTGGAATGGCCATTATATTTAGTTTCTAAATAACTTTCTTGTCATCTTAGACTGATTATGAGCTTATGTAGCATTATAGAATTAAGTAGTGAGGGATTTTTCTTTACTAGGACCAAGAATTTGGGACACATAGCCCAGAAAAGGAGGGAAAACTCATAATTGCTTTATTTGCAACTGATTTATAAAACCATATCTAACGTTTGGGAAAAAAACACTGTGGAAAATAAAGTTCTTACATATTTAGTATGCTTGATAAAATGGAAGACAGTTTATTATACAGTAAATTAAACACTTCATGTTTTTTCCTAAATTAGAACTAGAACTTTATCTAGGAAAATTAGTTTGAAATATCATATAGACATCTGCAACCCAAAGCCATAGGTGAAGAAGCCAAACTAGGTGTGATCCTGTTGAATTTCTTTTACAACAGATGAACATATTTTCATTTTGCCTCCTGTTAAGTGAATGATCTGTTGCTTCCTAGGATAGTGACAACCTCTGGTGGGATGCCTTTGCAACTGAATTTTTTGAAGATGATGCAACCTTAACACTTTCATTTTGTTTGGAAGATGGACCAAAGCGATACAGTAAGAAATGTATATTTTTTTGTTCTAATGTTGAGTTTCTAAAAACAGTTTATCTGTACAAGACAGATGCAGCCCTGGCAATGACAAAGTCACTTGTGTATATTCAGTGACTATTAAGTTACATTAAAGAATTCCATGAATTGGGAATCCATTTTTTTATGGAATTCCTCTGAGTTTTATTACATGAAAATAAATTATTTCCTAGTGGAATGAAGCAAATAACAAAATATAATCTTTGGGGGTTTTTTAATTATTGTGCTTTGTGGCTGTGCTTGCACTCTTTGGTAATTTGTCTTCTGCAAAAATTCAAGTGTTGAGTCTTGTGGGCAAAATTGTTCATAGAAAGGGAACTTTGTAGGAAACATCAGTATTTTTGCTAGAAGGGCTTCCAAAATTAAAGAGGGATCAGAAAAACAACAAATTAAAATCTATATCCTTGCTGATGTAGATAAGTATTATTCCATCAACTGTGTGGATCTGTGCTGCTTTCATACATTAAGGACCAGCCTTGGATGCTGTCTGAGCAGCAGTGGAAGTCTAGAATATACTCAATCAAGCACTAAATGAAAGCTTGAAAAAAAAAGTGAAGCAGTGAATAAATCTGATGGCATTGGTATCCATTGCCTGCATACACTGAGCAGCAAAATGGGATAAAATTCATGGAACAAATTGTTCGAAGTGAATAATTCACTCAGCTTTAGCACCAAGCAATAGAGAAAGAAGCAAACATTGAAAAACTGCATTGCCAGTTGTTTGACTTCATTCAGAGTGACCTCTGCTTCATGGTGACAGATTGTGCTCTCTACTTAATGTTCTGAATCTTAAGAGGTTCTTCTTTTTCATGAGAGTGACGGATTGTCAGCATATCAGTCCCATACTTCTAATTCCTATTATCAATTATCTCAGGTATTTATTTGACAAGTGTTACCTTCTTCTGGAGAAAAAAATAACAACCACTTTGAATGCATGTTCTGGGATTAGTGTTGACAGAATTACAGTTTCTTGCCTTTCAAAGCAAGTGATAACTCTCTAAAGGTCCTGAAATTACAGCCTATAGCAACATTGGTAACAGCTGATCTGTCCTGATTAGGTTGAGTCAACTTGTCAGATATCAGATTTGCTAGTTGTGTTATCAGTCCAGAAGGCACAGATACATCAGCAAAAAAGCAATTAATGTCCAGTTAGATCAGAGGGAGTTGTGATTCTGGAAAACAGTGCTACATATGAAAGCATTTGTCAAAGTGTAAAATACTGCTGTTGTCACAAATGCTTGATAATGGTTGTATTGTCTGTAACCGGGACAGTTTGGCATGGGGTAATACTGTGATTCTTAGCATTGTTGCTGATAAGAATGACTGAAAGATCAAGTTACTGTAGTCATGCTTTTAAAAGTGACTAGTACACAGAATTTTTCCTCTGGTTTTGTACAGAGGTTTTTCTGACATTTGTACAAACTGTTGTTTCTTTCGGTTTATTCTCAGCATCTGAAATTGAAGCTCCTCATTTAAGGTTCTTTGCTGTTCATTAATATTTGCTTTCCTTTGTTAATTGATATTTATGTAATTCTGAATGACAGTATTAGTGATTTTTTTCGACATGAGCAGTATTCCAACTCAGTGTAACTCTGAATAAATAGCATGTTTATGCTGTTCCAGTTTGAGACTTCTGTTACCTTTTGAGAAGGCTTTGAGAGCAGTCTTGAGGCCTTTGTGCTGTCCAAGTCCCTGCATTGCTTTGGTGGCTGCAGAGTGGAGGTTGCATGTTAAGAGTAGCTCTCTCTTCCTAACTGGGAACTTTGTGTCCAAAACCATGTCCAGGAGTTGAGAACAGAGCAGTTTGCTCCCCTTGCAGCTCTCTGTTTTGCTCGCCCAAACCATGCTCATGCTCTGCTATTCTCTTATGGATGCTGTTGGCATCTCCCAAAAACCATAATGACACCCAGTACCTGTATTCCAAGCTGGTGAAATTGCTGGCCAGGGGCTGTGGCTCCTGTTAGGTGAGTATGATACGTGGCTGCAGCACCAAACATGGAGTTTTGAAAGCGATGAAACAAAAGTGCCCTTTTCTTCATCTGTGCTGTCTCCAGCAAGACATCTGCCTCCTTGCCTAGTGTGAGTGCTCTTTAGGATGTAGAGGGCATTAAACGCATTGGAACTGGCTGAGAGGAAAGAGAAAAGACAAATGCTTTGTTCTTACTCTTGCAGGCACAGACAGTAATGGAGGGAACCAAGATAAGGCCCAGGAAAATAGAAATAGGCATCCTTTGAGAAGTTGTTTATAGAGTTGAAAGTGATGAAAGATGACGACCTCTTGCCTTTGCTCTAGGACTCAGGTCAAAATTGCCTGCTTTTGTCTTGCTTCAGCCTGTGAGAGCTTTGCTTACATCTCTGACATTGGTTGTGGCCGCCACCTGATTTTTTTTCCTTTGGGCAATGGTTTCCCCTCTTCTGAGAACTAACATACTCTCTTTTGGTACAAACAAATTTTTAAAAAGCCCCTTCTATATGTGTGTGTGTGTGTGTGGAAAGGACAAAAACTTCTTCGCTGTCCATGGCCTCATTTTTCTCTGGGTAATAGCAAATCTCAGTCCTCTTCCCTCCTTCTTCTCAGGGGCTATCCAGAACTTGTGTTAAGCCATGAAGAAGCATGCTGGTTTGCCTCAGGTTCCTTCTTCAAAGCCCCTCAAGAGTGTTGTGGGAGGCTGCTGGGAACTAATCTTGAGTGCAGGTCCCAAATTCCTTTGGGAGCTTTTTTCTTGTGGTTGCTTTAAACTTTTCCATTCTGTAAGTTTCCTACCGTAGCCTGTTTCCCAGTTGGCTCGCTCTGCCCTCTGCGCTTACCTGAACAGTCCAATTCCACAGCCAGTGCAGGCCTGTAAATCAGTGTTTGTGTAAGTATTAGAAGATTTTTTTTAAAAATTACTTTTATTTGCCTCTCCTTTTGTTTTAACTTTTAATATACAGTTTTGTTCAAGAGATTGTAAGGGTTGTGAACTCACCTTTTTTTTGTCTCAGAAAACAAAGTTACTTGTTCACTTTCTTGGCCCAAAACAGTAGCTTTATGAAAAACACAAAATACTTTTAGGTCTTTCATTCATATTACCATGTTTTACAGCAGTCTTCTCTATACTGAGAAAAGCAGTTTTCTTCCCTTTGCTGTTCTCAATGTTTCTCCTCAACTGTCAGCTCTGAGATTCTTTCATTTGTAGGGAAAAATAGATATAGTTCAAAATGGGGATTTTAAGTCACTGGGTTGTGTTTACTTTGCTTCACGTCAGGCAGCACTATGTACTGATACTCGAGCTGGCTTCAAATGTACCTATATCTGCATGGCACAGCATGTAAAGATACTTACTTATGCCCTGGGAGGAGCAGAGGTTTGTTAGTTCAGTGATCCACTGGTGTTATTAATTTGATTGCCAGGTTTGTTAGACCTAGACCAGTTATCTGTGCAGAATGATATTCTGCCTTGGATAGATGTGACTTGAAAGCCTAGGTTAACTTTTTCATGCAGAGATTCTGTGTCAGACCAGAAATAGCTGCTGTGCCCATCTTTGCAGCTTTTTTGTCTTCCTTCAGTATTTGATTTCTGTAGATGCAAGAACTTTACCTTCTGCAATCCTTTCTCCCTGGCACAGCATTCCAGAAAGAAGATACTATCTTCTTTCAAACAGACACTGAAAATACGTTTTTCTCCTACTTGCTTACACCCCTCAGCTATTCATTTGGTCTGCTATTATCTATGAACCCTACTCATATTACTGAATTACATGTTGAAATTTTAATGAAAATGCTGCAGAAAATAAAGATATATTTTAAGTTAACAAAGGTGTAAATTATGCGTTTCTCTAGTCTGGCTTTTTGGCTACTCCTGAGATGGAGAGAAACCTCACACATTCCATGGCTTAAAGACAGGGAAAGATTCCCAAAAGCAGAGATGCTACCTGTCTTACACTGCATTGAATTATAGTCAACAGAAACTAAGAAGTAAACACATGAAGTTCATTCTATAGTGACTATAGCAAAAAGAAATTTGCTTTAATGTATTATGCCCTAATTT
Organism: Drymodes brunneopygia; assembly: GCA_013400955.1. Lineage (NCBI taxonomy): Eukaryota > Metazoa > Chordata > Aves > Passeriformes > Petroicidae > Drymodes > Drymodes brunneopygia. The sequence goes on from VZTZ01030498.1 coordinate 1,968,105, forward strand.
GTTTGGTCAATAAACAAATAGGATTTAAACAAAACCAAAAAAAGAAAATATGCCTAATGGAGCAGAATTTTTGTTTCCTTGTTGTGGATAAAGCATTCATTTCCTGTTAAGAGGCTTCTATCCCTGTAGAAGAGTAAATACTAGACTCTGATCCATTGTTGCCCAGGTTCTTTGTTTCTCAGAGACAAAATATTTCCCGAACAGATAAGAGAAACAATTTTGATTGATGGCTTTTAGCAGAGTCTCATCAGCTGCTGTGCTGACAGCCTGGTGATGCGCACTGTGCTGATGTGGTAGGGACTGACAGGTGATTGACAGCCCAAGACTGTGGAGACAGGAAAGATGAAGCATGCTCAGTAAGAATAATGTGCAGTGTTTATGCAGCACTGCAGAGAATAGGAGCTAGAAAGTTAACTCTTTCAGGGAAAGTGCTACTTTAATGCATAATGAATGCAGATGCCACTGTACAGAAAATTAGAGCTTGTCTACATTTCTCTTTTGTTCAGTAAATGATTTCTGTCCATGGAGGAGCTATAATACTGTGAGGAAGCAAAAGCATGAGCTATCACATTTGTAGCTGTAAAAAAATTTCATGTATGGTAGATATGATGAAGTCCTCAAAATGGATTTATTTAAGCTTATAGATGTAGAATATATTGAGAATTTCAGGCACTTTTTATAGGCTTTCATCACCCAATTTTATATGGCATTGCATAATGTTACACAGTAGAAATTTCAAAAGGAACAATTTGAGCTCTTTGCTCTCCCTATCCTTAGGAAAATATAGTGATTTCAGTTTTATTGTTGCTCTGAATCTGTAGCTGATAATTGAATGTGTATTTTGTGTTATAATTTCTACTGCATTTTGTGTTTGGAATGTACAAGGTAACTATACCATGCTTTGCATTTTATGCCCTTTTTTTCATTTTCTCTGCTTGGCTCATGAACCCTGTTTGATTTTTCTTCATTTCTAGATAGATAGACAGATAGATAGATAGATAGATAGATAAAGAAAGAAAGAAAGAAAGAAGGAAGGAAGGAAGGAAGGAAGGAGGGAAGGAAGGAAGGAAGGAAGGAAAGAAAGAAAAAGAAAAAGAAAGAAAGAAAAGAAAGAAAAGAAAGAAAGAAAGAAAAAGAAAGAAAGAAAGAAAGAAAGAAAGAAAGAAAGAAAAGAAAGAAAGAAAGAAAGAAAGAAAGAAAGAAAGAAAGAAAGAAAGAAAGAAAGAAAGAAAGAAAGAAAGAAAGAAAGAAAGAAATAGAGAGTGAGTTTACTGGGCAATAGTTTCAGACTGAACTTTGGGCCAAGTGGCAAAATCAATTGAAGTGCTTATCTAAGTTTTTCCGTGTACCTTTAGAATATATTTCATAAGTGTATTTTGGATTTTACTACAAATTATTTCATACACAGCAAGGAAGCTGCAACAGATTCATTGTGAATTTGTCCTGTTTTTATAACCTGTGCAATGCAGGACCTTTATAGCCCTTTACTGAAAAACTTTTGCAGGGGTTAATGGTAAGAAGCTACATCTGGTGGGTATTTCTTATAAACATAGTTTGGGAATAAACAGAGAAGGTTCATCACACATTACCCACTTGCATAACTGTTTTCAAAAAGATGGTTTGAGGGGCCAGCATGCTACATTACCACCTCAGGTTTCTCTAAAACTGTCATCTAGCTTCTCTCCTATAACTCTTAGAGAGAAAATTAAATTTGCCAAGAGAAACAGATTGTTTTATTTCCAGGAACATCTTCTTTCTTTTTTCCTTTATTTTTTTCTCCCAAGAAATCACAGTCATTAAATATCATTTCAGCATTCAGGTACAACTCAGTAAATTGGCCTAGCTTTGTGAGACAGATTATTCTGTGTGACTCCCTGGTATTCATCTTTATACACCACTATTCTAGTTTTGTTTTTTTTCAAAGTTTCTTGGCAACACTTCTGAGTTTAATTTCAGAACATAGGCAAAAATTTCATTAAAATCAGATGTAAGAGGTCCACAAGTGCCTGGATCACCACTAGCCCCTCCACCCTCCAGCTAATGATTTCTAATTAACAATTACTTCCTAAAATTGATGTTTTAAAGGGTTCTCAATCAATTTTACAAATGCACTATGAAAACTGTATATTCCTAAACTTCAGTAAGAATATAAGTAATGCACTGGTAAGTTGAATACTTTACAGGTGTCTAAGTGTATTACACCCATGCACTTGTCTTTATCACCCAAACTTTTGTAAGCTCATCAAAGAATAAAGTGAGATTTGTTTGACAAGAGCTATTTTGCATAAACCCATGTTGACTGGTATTAATTACATCCCTTTCACTTCAATCTTTGTCAGTTAAATCTTGTAGAATTTTTTTCCCTATTTTGTCTGGGTTGATATCAAGCAAGTATTATGTTATGCTGTTCCCTGACTGTATAGTGTCCCTTAAATATCAGCACAGCAGTAGTGGATTTTTAAAATTCCCTCAGTAGTTTTTATTTTTTTTTTAATTAATGTTTTATAACACCAGATAGAAATGTGAAAAACCCCTTAGAACTGCTAATTTGAAAACATTTACTTCACATACATACTGTTTAATATCCATCTTAGTTGCTGATGGACTAGAAAGCACTTTTCACTCAAGATTAACATTCCAAAAGTAGAACAAAAAAGCTTCTTTTTTATTGATGTTGAAATTTTGTCTGTTCCCAAATTAAATTAAGGTTTGATAAATTTCAAGTTCTTATTTTCTCTAGTTTTTACAGATATGGATTTTTCACTGCCAACTTCAGCATCTCATTCTAATATTTTAAATTTCAGAATACGTTTTTACTGAACATTTCCCCCTTTTTAATCTTTGCTTTTGTTTTCTACAGTCATCATAATTATCAGGATTTTTTCCTTCTAATTATTCCTTCGTTTTCCTACTAAATTTTTTGCCAAAGTTGTTTTCTTTTTCACATTATAATTGTATCTTTTAGATATCTTAGCAAGTCTCTTTAACAAATTCTTAATTTTCATACATAGTTCTTTTCTGTATTTTCTCCCCATCAGTTGAGCTATGGTGAATCCAGTATTCTGAACACCAGCTGTATCTCTCCTACTGGCTGGGATTGCCTTTTCTTTGTCTGTACTGAATGCATGTTTTGGATGGCATTTTTACAGAAACATGTGGTCTGATTGGAGAGTGTCCAGGGGAAAGCAAAAGTCTTGAAATAAGACTCACTAAGAAAAATCAAAGAATTCGAGTTGGTGAGTCTGCAGAAGAGAAGACATGGAGAAAAAGAAAGAGGAAAATGGGACATAATAAGAAGACATATCAAGAAAAGTCATGTGGTCTGTTTCCATAGGCATGATGAGCAGGAGAAGAGATGCAGGCCTTAAATTGCATTTAAAAAAAAATAAATTGTGGGGTTCACTCTTACCAGTGAGAAAAATGAGGTGCTTGGAGAGATTCCCTGAGGAGGCTGTGGAGCCTGCAGTAATCAGGGGGTGCTGTCTGACCTTCACCTCTGATTCCCTGAGGTTGCCGGTCCCGGAGTCGGTGCCAACTTTCAGTCCCCCATTCTGTTCAGTCTCAGCCATCATAACCAGTTCTGGAACAACTTTCTGATCTTGGGTGCTAAACCTGTTGTGACAAAAACACCTTACTATTTCTAATTTTGAGTAGTAGAAATAATGTTTTTCTAATACTGCTGGCTAAGCAAGACTTTGCACATGAATCTTCCACCAATTTCCTTCAGAAAGAACATTTTTCTTATTCTCCATATTACTGACGGGTATTGAAGGAATAATTCCTGCTAGTTCTTGGTTTGCAATTAGCAGATATGAATTAGACCTTCACCTCTGCCAGCTGCAGTCTTGTTAGTTAGACTAGTGTTCCTGTACCTCTGAGTTATCAATACCTTCAAAATACAAAAAAAGGCTTCACTGCAAAGTGCCAGGCATGTTCAACGTGTGTGTGTGTATTGTCTGTGTGTACACACACAACATCAGTCAGGTACTCCATGGAAAAGTTTATAATGAAAATGTTTTATCAGCCTCTTTCTCAACTATCTAAACAAATAATGCAAGATTTCATTTATGTTACAAAGGGGGATCCCAGATTCCTTCTGCTTGTAACAAAGCATGTTGTACAAATCAATATGGGAGACCCTATGTCTGTGAAGTGGTACATGGAAAAGGGCTATTAATGTAATGAGGGCTACTAACTCCCAATGTGAATATTGTGCAATTATATGGAGCCTCTAATTGCAATTTCTGAAACCTCAGTCAATCAGATTGGTTCTGCTGCTGTATAAACAGATTAAGTCATAAACCCTCTTTGGGAGAAATCTTAATATCATAGGACATGATACATTAGAGGTGTCTTGGGTCCATTCAGAAAGCAGAAAGAATAAAGGCAAAATTAACATGAGTGAATAACAGTGATTTATAGGCTTTTTCTCTGCCCAGTACAAATACTCCCTTTGTTGTGGCTGGCTTTTGTTCACCCATTTGGTCCAAATTTTGTAGCATTCAGTTCTTTCTGCTGGAGGTGATGCTAATAAAATGATGGAAACCCATGCAAAACAATGGGAATCAATAGCTTTTTGCATCAAAATATTACCCTAAATTTTTACTATTTTAAAATTTGGGTTGAATAATTTCTTAATTGTTTTGTGTGCATAGTGTAATGGCAATTGTGAGGAATCAGTCAGTACTTTTTCTGCTTTGCTGAATAACTGTTTGGCTTCAAATGTTGTCAGTACATTAAATTAATTTTTTTTATTGAGAAATAAACATGTTGCTATTCTAGAAGTATTTTTATTTTTTTCCATGAAATTGAAAATATTCAGTGGTTATTTCTTCACCTTTTAATATTATCAAGTGATTTTTAAGATGATCAGTTAATATGTGTTATTTTCTTGCAGGAAAATGTTCTAACATAGTAAGAGAGTTCCTGTAAGAAACAAGACTGGGTTAGAATATTCATGTTTCCCTTGGTAGTCAAGATTTTTTTTTCTGCATTTTTCATTTTGTTTATTTTCTTTTGTTACATCTGTTGTTTCTTTTTCAGAAGTGAAACACCTCACTTTATGAATTACCTAAGCAACACCATAAAAAAAATGGAAAAGGATAAATTTGTGGTAGAGGATATTTTCATATTGTCATCCTGTTTCTAAAACAGAGGCATTTAATTAGGTATAGTAGTTTTACCCATAACTGGTATAAACTATAACACTTTGGAGCACATGGATTGCCTGAAGGTATTTGGAACAAATTTTCTTTTTATAGAGCATCGAATAACTAAACAATGGGCAGATTTTTTTCTTCCCTTTTTGAATCCTCAGGTGTAGGTGATCCAGATAATAATTCCTAATGGTTCTGGGAAGTTGATGTATATTATGATGACTTTATAATAATTTATAAATTCTATATTGGGTACTTACTCTTACCAGTGCAGTGAGTGGTGTTGCATACTTCATGGCTTTAGCATGCTGTCAGGACAAGGCTTGTAGGTGTAGATGATCTATTTTAAGTTCAGATAATAAAATATTTGCTCCTCTACCCACAAATTTAATCTTGCAGACCTGTATGTACACACAAATAGAACACAGTCAAATACACAAACATGCATCGTAATATAGTGTAGGTTCTATTTCACAAAATGTGCATGCTTGTGTTTAATGTACAAATAAAACTTTATTAAGACTTTTACATTGTATTTCTATGATGCAGTAGAGCTGTTCCACATGATGCACCTTATTTTTAGGCACTAGGTATTTACTGTGGTGCAATATTTTTAAATGGCTTAGGAGAACACAACATGCAACATCACCAAAAAATATGGAATCTTTATAGAAATACATTTAAACTGGATCAGCTGCAGCACCATGATTAGTAGAAATAGACCCAAAAGCTGATTCTGGACACTGAGATACTATTCCCAATTCCATATTGAAAGTTTCCTTGAATTAATGCAGTCATGATTTTTTTTTAGAAGTCTGCTATGTATGGGAAGGCTCAGATATTATACAGTGACTATCATTCTTTATCATATTGAATTCTGCACTCCAAATTATGTTACCTTTAAAATGTTGCTGACATTTTGCTGTTCCACTGTTCTGATCCATATAGGTTTTATACCACAATATTTTAAGTTTATTCTGGTGCATATAGCAGTGTAAGCAGTACCTTGCATTTCTTGTTTCTTCTCTCCTTATTTTCACAGAAAAGTGGTCTCTGTGAAATATTTGCTTAGGATTTTTCAAGACAAATGAACTCAATATATAGATTCTATTAAAAGTTTACATCCGAGAGGACATTTTTTGGGTTTATGTATAGGATTTGGAACAGAATGATTGAGATTTATGATATTACTTTGTTTTTGTGGAGTTTGAACTACTTTTCTACTGGACTGCAGGGAATATCCTGGCCCCTGAAGGACACTGGTGTCCAGCTCTGCCTGTGCAGGAAAAAGTGCTAGTGCAGGTGCATTGTTCCAGATATGCTCTTCTTTGAAGGATTTTGGTTTTATATTGTACGGGAAAGCCCAGAGAAGGACTGCAAGCAAGCTCTGGGCTGCTGATGGGATGCTGTCACAGCACTTGGCATTACCTGCAGCCTTGAGGTTACACTGTGTAGGGCTGTTTCCTTGCTGCCACCCAGCCAGGACACATCAATCAACAGTCAGTGGTTGAAAAATTTTTGTTGCTGAAGGGCACTATCACATGCAGAGTCTGGGGGATGTCTCGGCCGTAGCTCTCCTCCAGAATAAACTGTTTCCATGTAAGTGCTCCTTCAGCCAGAGGATTGCACCATGACTACAGGGTCTTGAAAGTGCTATTCCTTCATTATCAGTGTTACCTTTTTCACACCATTCACCTTCAAACATCTGCTTTTTATCTATGACTTGGGCTATTCTTAACTTATCATTTTGGATATAGTACAGAAATATGTGCAGAGAAGCACCAGTCCACAGCTGTCTGTGCAATGGCAGCTTCTGAGTCAACTCCCTCTATGCAGTTTGCTGGGTACCTGAAAGTAGATGTTGACCATTTTGTTGTATCTATTAAAAATCCATTACTCCCAACTCCATTTGGCTATGATAAAGGTTTTTATATACAATTTTATCTAGTCCAGAAATATTAGAACACCATGTAATTAAATTTTATTTTTGTCTTTAATGTCTGAACCTGAATTAATACAGCATTACTTTTCATCCTGATATCAATCTTGTTCCTTTCATTCAGATCTAAATTCCTTTGTAGTACATGATTTAATTCACTAAAATAAGGTAAAACGAAGCCCTGGTCCAGGGAACATTAAACTTACATATTTTTCGTGTCACACGTGAAAGCAGCAGTTTCCTACATAACTGTTTGTGTTTCCCTCCCCTCTTTTAGTTGCTGACAGACTTTAAAACTTTTTTCCCTCTCAAGAATTGATATAACCTCTATTTGTTCTTTGCCCCCACCTTTAGCCGTAAGGAAAATCAATTCATCCATTATTAAATTATATTAGAGATTAAAAATACACTTTTCTTTTTTAAAATCAAGTCCCTATTTTTTTAAGGAATTTTGAACTCAAACTAGTCTGGTATTCTCTAACTGTGGATCTGTACTTTCTTTTGTGGCAAATTAGCTTTGATTTGACAGCTATTTTTGTTTCAAGATTGCAGGCACACCAGCTTTGCTGAGGCTTGGCTCTCAGGGACAGTTGCACATGCATGGCTGGCTGTGAATCAAATTCTGTAATCCAACGGGATGCTCCAGGTCATGGTCTTAAAAAAGAAAAAAAAAAGGGAAAAAAAAATAAAAACAAAATGGAAAATGTCCAGGCAAAGAGATTTTGAACCACAACATGGACTTGCACCAAGAAAAGATATATCAAGTTGGATAACAAAGGAATGTCTTTCCTTTCCAGACTGTTTCTGTTCAGTATTCTTCTGTTCTCCATTATGCATGCACAACTCATGGAATTAGTTACTAGTTCTAAAATGCAATTGAAACAGAGGGTATTTTATACTGAGAAGGGTTAAATTTAGCTTAGTGAAATGTGCACAGCCTGCACTGTGAATTTCTGTGCAACTTGGGAGTTGTATTATGGTAGGCAGAAATAAGAAGTCTGGACAATACATTCCAACCATCTTCAGAAAGGTAGAGTTTGTACTGTCAGTACTCTCAGGGCCAGCTTGTTGAATTAATTTATAATCTGTTGTGCTGGTGGCTGGATGCTACACTGACATCAGCAGGCAGTGCAGTGCAGTAGGAATTGCAGCGTTGAGGGCATGACTTCCACACAACTCATGTTTTGCAGAGGTTTATTTCACTTGGTCCAGCCCAGTCTAGGGAACTACCTGCCTGTTAATGGCTGGCATGCTTTAGGTGCATTCCTGCAGTCCATCTGAATCCTTTCTTATGAAGGGCGTAGAGTTTGTGAGCTTGGAGACCTCTCCGCATCATGGACCAAAGCAAGGTGATTCAGCTACTGACTTCAGAAAAGTGTTCCTTAACTGAGCTAAAAACTGAATGTGAATTTAGGTATGGAGGAGGAATTCCTTTGTGATAACGCCTTCATTCAGCACCCTGCCAGGTGCCATGTGTGCTGTCCTGGGTTGAAAAGTTTATTTAATTTTACTTTTGATATCATTTATACCATAGACATAATGACCTTCTGCTCTTCTTCCTTACTTCCATGAAAAGCATCCAAGTCCTGGAGGAGTCTAGTGTACATATTCAGCACCAGTCATGTTCTTATGACAATGATCTTCTCTGGTCTGATGACAATTCTGCTTCCTCAAACACCTGCTTGATTTTTTTTTGCTCTAGAGCTCTGGAGAAGACAGACTATTCAGCACACAATCTCCCACCCTTTTCACTTATTTCAGTCTTTGTGAGGTCTGCAGCCTTGCTTTACAGCTGAGTCTCAGCCCCTCCAGTGCTGCTGACCTCCCTTGGAGTAAGCCAGCAGCCAGGCCTGGCAGTAGTGTGTTTTGCTGCTTGGACCCACTTCCCCCATGCTGGGTCGAGGAATCAGCCCCATCTGACAGTCCTAGAGTGCTGTGTAGAAACCACATCCCTCAGGGAATAAGGTCATCATGCATGCTCTTGAAAGCCAGTCTTAAATCCCCAAATGCTTTCTTCTGAAGCTTCTTTCCCCCCATCAATTCTCTTTAATAATAACAAAGACAAAAGACCTATTTAGGATCTGATGATGTGATTCTATAGTAGAGAGCTCAGATATAATAAATATAACTTTGGCTGCTCCTAGCAATAACTTCCAACTGAATGTAACCAATATGTCAGTAGATATATTGTGGACTCATGATTTCAAATAAGTATTAATATACCTTGATATGTCTCTTGATTGTAGGAAGGTGCACACATATATCTAGATTGTAGTAAATTTGTATACTATCAAATTCATTTGTGTAAATATATGTGATCATGTAATTACAGTCTGTATTATTGCAATAGAGATGCACAGGGAAGCAGGATTAAGATTGTGCTGTCAGCTTCAATTTGAATAACCCCTGGCATCTGAGCACACTGCAATGGAACATTAGCTTTCGGTGTGACTTTTGCTGCATCTGCTAGAATTAGGATCAATGCCTGCTTCTCCTTGTCAAGTTACTGCTATCCTGAACACAGGTGTGTGTACCTGGTCACTCTGTTCAGTGCACTGGCCATCAACAGCACACAAAAGTAGTAATGGAAATGAGAGTAATGTCCATGGGGAGCATTAGCTAGGACAGAAATGGCAATGTAGCTTCTCAGCAGAAGCAGTCAGTGAGAGCTATGGCACAGTCTACAGAACAGAGCTTTCCAGGGACTGGGCCACCACAAGTGCATCTTGTTGTAAGAAAGTAATGAAGTGAAGTGGCCTGCGAGAGAGTTAGCAAGGACAAGCATTCATCATTACCCAGCTTTTAGATATCCTACTAGAAAGGAGAAGAATGTCAGTATATTTTTTGCTTGTTTGTATAGTGTATTATGAGATAGTCATTCAAGTCTGTTTAAGTTGAATGATTGTTTAAAGACATTTTAGTATCTACTGAAAGTGCTAGTTAATAGCAGAGACAGCAAACAAAAGATATTGTTTACTGGGAGCATGTAAAACCATTTTTAAGCAGGGCTTTAATGAGATGATTTTGGCATGTGAGTATTTTCTGATTTGCATGTCTTGCCAATGGAGTATCCCTCTTCTGTCACTTCTGTTTTACAGTAAGGTTTATTGGAATTGTACAGCATATATATAATTTGTCTTTACGAAACTGATACATTTACTCACCAGACCATGACACATTTCTCTAGACCTGTTGATAGGATCTAGACTGTATTTCTTCTGTGTGCTTTGAATTTGAAAGCAAAAGTCAACAGGATTGAAAGGGACAACCATGAGTCCTTTACCATGAAATTTTGGAACAGTTTTAAATTGAGACGAAAAGGGCTGGGAGCCTGCATCAGACAGCTGTGTTACAATAGCACATACAGTGTTTCAAATGCACATTACTATATGATTTTCATTCTCACTGAAAAACATTTTTTGGAAGCTTTTCAATTGCTTATTTCTTACTCTTCTTTTTATACCATCATAGTTATACTATTTTTGTCACTGTTAATTTATTAAATGATATTTGATATGTCTAGTTAGTTTAGTTATTAAGGAAGGAAGCAACAAGAAAATAGCATCCTAATATACTAATTATATTCAGGTAAACAATGTTTGGGAAAAAAACCCAGGCTTTTGGTATAAACTCTTGTGCCTTACCTATGCAATGATGAGTCAAAGGGACACAGATCAAAATTTTCAGAGGCCAATAATTCTTACAAGTCATTTTTACAAGTATTCATGTAAACCTGTCATTAATCCATACTTGCCATTATATACAGCCATTTGAGGAAAAGTCATTATTAAAAACATTGGTTTATGTGTTTAGAGTCTCACTATCAGTTATGAAACTTTTACTTTTGCTTTTTCATAAAATTATTATTAGTGTACTCAGTTTTCTGGCACAACAAACTCTGGTGCATATGCAAAATGTCATGCATATATAACCTTCCTATTTGAAAAGCAGTCTAGGAAAGATAACATTTGATTGACTACTTATGAGTAAACCTCCTAGTCCAGAAAACCTCCTATTCCAGCTGAACATATTTTATGCAAAAATATTAAAATTCATGGTCTTCTAAAACAAAGATAGGCCAAAACATCAGTAATTATAAAAGTCTTTATGCAGGTTCACAGCAATACAACAGTTCTCTTTCATTTGATAATTACTTTGTTAAGCTAGTGTCCAGCTAGCTCTTTATCTTTTAAAGAAAAATAATCTTCTCATTAATTCATGGCAGAGCTCCAGCACTCTTCATCAAAATATTGGTCTGAAATTTTGACTTAGTTTTAGATTTTCTGAAGTAAGCAGCTCCTTCTTAGATTTCCTCTTCACCATTTGCCACTCTATTTTTCCATTATTTATTTTTACTGTTATACTTCAAATTATACCATATTTAGTTATAGAATCGTATCATGGTTTGGGTTGAAAGAGACCTTAAAGATCATCTGGTTCAGACCCTCTGCCATGAGCAGGACCACCTTTCACTTGACCAGGTTGCTCAAAGCCCCACCCAGCCTGGCCTTACACACTTAAAGGATGGGGCATCCGCAGGTTTTTTTGGGCAACCTTTTCTGGCATCTCACCACCTTCATTGTAAAGAATTTCTTCCTAATAGCTCATCTAAACCCACCCTCTTAGTTTAGAGCCATTACCCCTTGTTCTATCACTACATCACCTTTTAAAAAGTCCCTTCCAGCTCTCTTGTAGCCCCCTTTAAGTACTGGAAGGTTCTATAAGGTCTTCCTGGAGCCTTCTCATCTTCAGGCTGAAACAATCCATCTCTCTCAGTCTGTCTATAGGAGATGTGCTCCAGCCCCCAGATCATCTCTTTGAGTTTGCCCAGGTCCCTCTGGTTGGCATCCCTTCCCTCTAGCCTTGCTGCATCAAATGTGATCTGCAGCCTTGCTGAGGGTGCTCTTGATCCCNATCACCTTTTAAAAAGTCCCTTCCAGCTCTCTTGTAGCCCCCTTTAAGTACTGGAAGGTTCTATAAGGTCTTCCTGGAGCCTTCTCATCTTCAGGCTGAAACAATCCATCTCTCTCAGTCTGTCTATAGGAGATGTGCTCCAGCCCCCAGATCATCTCTTTGAGTTTGCCCAGGTCCCTCTGGTTGGCATCCCTTCCCTCTAGCCTTGCTGCATCAAATGTGATCTGCAGCCTTGCTGAGGGTGCTCTTGATCCCACTGTCCATGTCACTGACAAAGGTGTTAAACAGCCCTGGTCCCAATACAGACTCCCAAGAAATGCCACCCATCCCCAGCTCTTTGAGAACAACCATCCCAACAATTCCTTGTCCTCTGAGTGGTTCATCCACCTAATCCATGTCTTTGCAGTTTAGAGACAAAGTTGCTGTTTGGCCAGAGTCAAATGCTTTGCACAAGTCCAGGTAGATGGCATCAGTCCCTCCTCACCAACATTGTAAATCATAGTTTCCTGTGTCTGGATGAGTCCTGCTCTCTGCTACCTGCACTACACAAATGGCAAGAATTCCCTGTCTCAGTACAAACCAAAGAGTATGTGGTGGTTTTTTTGCCTCTCAATTTTCTCTCTAAATCTGGTTGGTAAAATTTTAAAAATGGAGAAACGTACCAACTTCTTAACTCATTGCTTATTTTTCAGACTAATGATAGACATGGTTCATGTTATGGGGATGACAGATAACACAAAAATCATTTAACAAAACATGTAAAGATTTCGTTGGATGAAGTGAAAATGTCTACAAATCCTCAAAGGGAATCTTCTTTCTTTTCCTATTTCGAATGTATTTCAGACTTCGTTAGTGGGATTGCTGAGAACCATTAACAGACTCAGATCAGTGGAAACCTTTCTTAAAAGTTACATTTTCTTCTTTTTCCTCTTTCAAAAGAAATCTAACTTCCTGTTTCACATCTCAGATGCCTTGTGCTCACTGAGAATAGCAGCAATCAGGTTTTTCCTGTTGCTGAACTAGCTTAAATATAGACATCTACAAAGGCAGCAGTAATGAATCTCAGCTAATAACCTGTTTATTCTTACAGAGCTTTTGTATATATTCCTTTGTTGTCACTAAAGATGCTTTTATGATTTCTGTAAGGTATTTATCTTTCAAAACAGCAGAGAAGCTTTCTTCTGTCTGTCATGATTGCTATTTACAATTGCAGTGGCACTAAAGATGATCCTCCTCAACTTTCCAATCCACAGTATTTTCTCAGGTGCTTCAAAACTGCAAGAAGTTATTTCAGGGATAATATATTTCATACAGACAATTAAATATGATGACTTGAATTCCTTAAGATGTGTCACAAGTGACTCAAGTTCTTATTTGTTTTCCCATGGTCCACATGAGAACATCCTTTTATTTGAAATCAACCCAGTTTTATACATTGCCAAAAGTGCAATGAAAATTCAGGATGTTCATGGAAGTTCAGGCTGGTGGAAAGGTCATAAGCTGCTTAGCTAAAGGTATATCTCATCAGAGTCCTCCACTCAGTGCTATAGACATGCTGCAGGGTAGGATAGTCCAATTTTCTGTCTAATAAAAATAAAAATGGTATGGGATAATGGGTAGAGATGTTTCAAAGTCCTCCTTTGCTTTACTTAACATGACATCTTAAGCAGTCAGTTCTCTTTTGGCAGTTCTTTCTGTACGGCAGTTGAGTGCCCAGTTCCCTCATACACTGTCACATCCTGACCTTCTGCATAATCTGAGAAGATAAAAGTGGGAGAGGGCAGGAAGGGGCTGTGGCTTGTTGGATCCCCTGTGTGAAGGACCTGTTACCAGCTCCTGAGCAGTCAGTGCGTAGGACCATGGTGTGTGACACACAGAGTGCCTCTCTGCAGCCTCTAGGATGACCGTAATTCCCACATGGTTGGAAGCTGACTTGGCTCTAGGAGCTGCTCCCTGCCTCTTAGCAGAAAGAACCATCTGTTTTTCCTGTTTGGGAACGTTTACATTCCAGGTGTTGAGCCTACTTTCCCCTCACCATGCACTTTTAGGCTTACAGTTGCAAGGATCCCTAGATGATCTTTAAGGTCTCTTCTAACTCTAGCTATTATATGATTCTATGATCCTTGAAATGCTTTGAAACTAGGACTTTACTGATTCATCCCACCTAACTGAGTCATCTGTTAGAAGGTATCTGGATTTGTCTGGTTTTGAGTTTTAGGATTCTTTTTTTAAAAATTTTTGTCAAAGTATGAAACAGCAAGATTCAGTCCAGACCTTCTTTTCCTGTTCAAACAGGAATACACTGCTATGCAGAATTTTACTGAAGAGCACCTGCCTTTCATTTGAAGTTTGATCAGACTGTGCTATTTCTTTTACGTTTACTGGGAGGCAAGTGTTCATTAGTGCTACATCTCTGTGGCCAGACAGGTGTTTTTTGGAATTAAAAGAGTACCACACCTCAGAATCTCAGAAAGCATCACGGTCTACAAATTGAACAGGTGCAGATAGAAGGTCACTGCTGAGGCTGACCAGGGAAATGGGACCTGAGACCTTGAGGGGTATCTGGTACAGGGGAAAATGAGGGATTGTAAAAGTTTGTAGTATCTGCCAGGGTGGGGGGTAAACCCAGCAGAATTGGTAAGAGAAGGACAGACCACAAATACTTTTTTTAGTGTGTTTATTGCTAAGATGTAATTAAGGGTCAGTATTTGGCTCATAGCAAATAAGGGGCATGCAGGGAAACCTAGCACCTGAACAACTTAGTGGTTCTCTATGTTGTAAGGTGTGTTTAAAGTAGACATCAAGATGGATTTTTTTTGTCTTTTAATTTTTCAGTGTTCTGAGGTCTTATCTCTTCTGAAAGACAACATATGACCTGGATAAGTAGTATTCTAAAAATTCTGGAAATAATGAGCACAATATGAATTGTCTTGCTCTAGTTATATATAGATGATATGAAGAAAACACAAATCCTCTGAGTTCTAATTCCTGAAATTTCACTAAAAAATCAGATTTTTTTTTTTAGATCACCCTTCCTGAAGCTTTGGACAACATACTGTGTAGTTAGAAAGTTATTTTTTTAATTAACCTCTTCTTTTACTGTTACTTATTGCTCTTATTTTTCTGGTATTGTCACCTTAGCCACATTTTGCCTCATTTTGGATAGAAGGTGCTGAAATAGCATGGGAACTGCTCTTTCCTCAGGATCTGGAAAATTGCCAAATACCATGCTAAATTGCTTATCATTCTAAGAGATCAAATCTGATACTAAGATCAGACTCAGTGAGGTCTAGCTATGTAACCAGAAGTTTGAAAGCACGTGATCTAAACTGGGTCTCTTCTGAGTGGTATAGCACCATAAAATGCAAAGCAGATATTTTTCTCATGCTGCAAGTACTGTTTGAGGTCTGAGAAGAATTCACGGATCTTCCACAGGAGAAAAACATCCTCTCTTCCACGCTGCCATCATTAATCCTATGCCATGCATTTTCTAGTGCAAAATACGAATTAATTTTATGTTGCACAGAGCTAAAAATCAAAGGTAATAAAATCTTGCTGGTTCCTTCTAATCTTCTGCGGTGTGTCTGACTGCATCATATTATCAATGGAGAAGAGACAGTTTCCATTTGAGCACAGTCTTTTTCAGCTTTTTTTTTCATATAACCTCTAGTTTTTATGAGTAAAATTACCATGCTCTCATTTATTTTGTCTCTTGACATTTTTGTCTTCCTGGAAGTTAAAAAATTCTATCCACAGTGATTCCTGTCCAGCACCTGTCCTGAAATTTTGTGCTTTTGTGAACTTTTTTCCTTCTCTAATTCATAACCAAAATCTGTAGATAATATTGTGCAAGCAATGTATTAGCACATATATTATATGTACTAAATAAAGCTGCTGCTTTCTACTGTGATTTGTGGCTGAAGTTACACCTCAACAAGTGGAGGTCTAAAGGATGCAGCTAACAAAGGATGAAAATCTTGTCTTTTCAGATTGTGACAGTTAATTCAGGTAAGATTTCTTCTGTTGGACAAGCCCAGATGCTTTTTTTGATTGCTTATCCTAAACACTGCCACATATGGGAGATGGATATCAGACAGCTCAAACTGTCTTTCCACATGCACAGGTTCTGGGAGCCTCCAGGCTATCAGAGTTACCTTCTGCACAAATCAACTGCAAAGATTTTATAGTTGACCCTCTTGCAAATAGAAGTCCATCTGCATCTTAGATGGAATTAGATGGTGTGAATTTCAGTCATGATGTTTGCAATAAAGTGTTTGTGTTTGCTTGCAACACCAGTTCTACTTACATGTGTTCTTGTATCTCCATTCCTTATTACCAAGGCAGCACTTTACACTCTGAGGATGATGAACATGGACAACAAGTTTCCAAAACAGAGTGCTAGAATATTTTCTAAAACATGTGTCTAAGGCCCTAAAAATTGCCCTCATTTTCAAAATTCCGACACATCTAATTTTCCACAAAATCAGTGGAAGTTACTTGCATGGTTGAGGGGAGGATTGTCATAGCCATGCAGAGGACATAAATGCCTCATGTGTATGGCAAGCCACTGTAAGATTAGGTGGCTTATATTACTAGTGCAGTTGAAAATGCACACCTGTATATCAAAGCACATTTAAAGAGCAAATCTGTGCCATGGAAAAAGCTGATCATGCAAATAGCCATCATTTTCTCATCTAGGATACTGTTGGTCTGTAATTCTGAGTTTCTCATAGGTGAGAGAGTGTCTTTGAGGCAGAAGATAAATTCTGGTGTCTCTCTGTTATTAAATATCTGACAGAAAAGGGTAATGCTTGTTCAAATTGCATGGCAGTTGTGCATTGGATTTGTGTGGCTAAACTGTTGGTGATTAATGGCTGTTTCATTTTGGGTAGGAGAGGTAACCTGTCAGGTTCTTGAGAAAGACCAAGCCTCTTCCATACCACTTCTTCAGTCATACCTTTTCAGGTAGTAGTGACAGCTTGTGTAGACTACATCATCTTATCTTTGTCTGTCATTTGTCTTGTAACAGTTAGGTATTCCTATAGATACATGGCTAAGAAAATATAATTGAATGAACTATACAATAATTTTATTAGCTGACACAAAAATCAGCTTCTACACTTTTTTACCCCTAGAGAAACACCATGACATTTGTGTAGACGTGAATTAAAAATGCCATATAGATAGGGCCTGGACTTCTGAACTCTGTTGAAAATGGAATATATATAGCTGTCAAAAACAGTAACAAAAAACTAGGCAGTGAGGAGGCAGATCTGTCATTCAGACTGATTGGGCTTACATATATTCACCACTTTCTGTATCTTGAACCATGCAGTATTTGATCGTCCAGATGGCTTTTATCAGCTGTTCAGCTGACAGAAGTCCATTGAAAACTGGCCTAACAGTGTTTGAATTACCTTGCTATGATTCCTCAGGCACCTGAGGGCAGCTATTGAAAGTTGAATCTGATTTAAGTCTGTGCTTATGTCAGACTACACAGGTGTTACTTCTGGTTTTATTTGTTTTATCTGATTAATTGTTTAACAGAAATTACCAAATAAAAAAAACAAAACCCTGACAACTTCTTCTAGCTAAAGAGAGGAGAATTTGCTGGAATACATGCT
Source organism: Drymodes brunneopygia (assembly GCA_013400955.1). Lineage (NCBI taxonomy): Eukaryota > Metazoa > Chordata > Aves > Passeriformes > Petroicidae > Drymodes > Drymodes brunneopygia. The sequence goes on from VZTZ01030498.1 coordinate 1,985,738, forward strand.
TACTCCTCTAATGTCAGTTTTGTTTTCATTTCTTTAAATTACATATCCATGTTCAATTAAATTTCATTTTCTCAAACAGCTACTTGTCTGTGCTGCTTTTGAAGCAAATTAGGCTTGAGGTTTCACTTTATATATTTTAATGTTAAAAAAAGACAGGAAGTATCAGAGAAAATTGAAACAGAAGGACCTTATTTACAGGAGAAAATTTTACAGATGTTACTGGCTTAAATCCATTGAGCAAATTTTATTTTGATATTTTGTAATTCCCAAATTTCTGTGGCTACTTCTAAAGTGCTGTTCCTGCTGTTTGCCAACACTTAAAAATTTAAGAAGAGCAAAGACTTGTTGCACTAGTAGATTCATCTCCATTTCCTTGTCCTTTTCTGTTTTCAAGGTCACCCACTGGCTGGCAGGGAGCAGGCTGCTCCCTGCTCCCTACGATGCTTGTAAATGTAAATGGCCTACTGCCTTCATGTAAAAGGTGAGGCTCTTAGGACATGGCTAAATTGATAGAGTCTAAGTAGCAGAATGCATATGGTGTGTTACACAAGTTAAAAATCACACACAACATGAAATGTTAATGGTGTTTGATACAAACCTCTGTCACAAATGTAAGACTCACATTGAAGAAGCACTTTCTCCACTCTGAAGCCATCAGAAATTATTCAGTTAAATTAAGTGCTTGTTTCTGTTCTGTATTCTTTGTATGTGTGCGTGTGTTTGTGTATATTTTCAAGAGTCTAAAAATCATAACTCATGGCTGCAGTTTTATTTATAAAACAGTCTTTGTGCCCACAAAGTTCTACAGTGCACAACATGAGGAGAGACATTTAAACCTCTCTGCACAGGTTGTAAGTCAGACTTACTAGTTTTTGGCTCAAGGCTGTAACAAATCAGTTTGAAAAACTGAATTCTAGGAGGTGGGACCTGAATCTTACACCACCTTGGTTTCGCAGTGTTGTCACTCCTTGGCTTGTGGCAAGTTGCAAGACTAGGCTTACATATGTGTGAAATGAGCATTAGACCTTTCATGAATCTGAACTTGATTATCTAGAGTGGATCTAGATATATCATTTGGATATGTCTACATTATATAATAAAACTTGCTCTGTTTGGCAAAGAAGTGGAACTGGAGAGCATCTCAGTCGATACCCTGAATCTCAAACAAATCCCAGTGCCTGCTAAGAGAGCTCAGGCATAAGTTTGGCATCTGTGACCACTTCTCTTGTTCTGGGTTACACATGGGGTTCTACAAAGGGGGTTATCTACAAAGAAATGGCAAAAGCATCAGCCTGATATCAAACCAGGTACTGTAGTTCATTTTGTGAGGTTTTGAAATAGATTATGTGAGTATAAATATTTGACAGAACTGGTCTTGGCTATTCACTGATTTTAAACAAATGGATGACTGTCATACTGCTTCCCTAGGTGCTAAAAATCAACGATAATGCCAGACCACTTCATTCATTGTTATTTTAGAAAATCCCTAATCAAAACAAGTATAAGTGCTGATGTGTGCTCAGTGATGGAGTTTTGTGTGTTCCTTGGAAATATGATATTCCCCGGAGAGAGAGGAAAGGATTAGAAATGATAACCACTTTTTAAATACATCAGCTTGCTCATGTGTGTGGTGTTTTTTATCAGCTTTACAGCAAAAGCTTCATTTGATTTGTGCAGGGATGTGGATAATAAGGAGAGAGGCCAGCAAGCTGATTTTTATAGTCTGTTTGTAGCTTAAACAAAGATCTGGGATTTTGCGGATAAAGACCAACTGAAATACCACAGATTATGCAGCTTTGGTTTTTTTCAAAGATTTGTTAATTTTTCCCTCACAGAGCCTCATTTTCATGTGTCCACTCCACATGAAAACATGGAGTTTTAAAACAGAATTTGTGGCAGAACTTTATCAAATCCTGTTCATTTATTGTGGTTGATTCATTGTATTAAGGAATGTGCCATAATTAGACACTCTCGCTTTTGTCAGAGTTTGAACTTACATCATCTTGATATCAGCAGGCACAGTTCTCACTGCAAAAATGCCACTGTTCTGGATAAAATCCTTGAAGTCAACCAAGAGGTGGGACAAGCTGCTGTCTTTACTGGAGGGTGAATATAAGTCAGTGGCAGGGCTCCAGTTTTGCTGTGACACAGTCTGCAAGCTTCATGAAAATTGTACTGCCTTGTCTCTTGTACAGGAGTGGAAGGCACAACCCTGCCAACAGATTTCTCAGTGCAGGCAGAAGTAGCATTTCCCTTTTTTTTTTCGTTTTATTTCTTTTGAGCTTTGTATACCTTGTGCTTAAGTTAGGCTCACATGAATGCAAAGTGGCTTCTGGATGCTGAGAGCTAAGTGAAAATTGCTGTTAAAGTCCAGAAGTGCAGCTCCTGCACAGACTCTGCAGTTCACAGCTTGCTCACTTATGAAGCTGAACCAGATGCCTTCACAACAGAGCTGGGACCTCCTGCATTAGATGTTAGCTGGAAGTGCAAAGGACCAGATAAATGAAAAGCATCACAGAGATGCTCTGTGTAAAAATATCTGCATTATTTTTAAATGCACAGAAGAAAGTCAGGCAAGCGTAAGGCGGAGTGGCAGGACAACACATCACTTTAGTGGTACTGCTCACTTTCTTATTTTGTCAAAGTTGTTATTTCCACTGTCAGAAGAAATGGATGTTTTTAAAGTTAATTTTTAGCTTGGTCTAGAATTTAGCTTCTTTTAGAACCTGTGATAGAGATGTTGGTCACATTTATTTTTAAATTCCACAGGAAACAAATATAGAAATAAAATCATGTTTCCCTGCAGCACTTGGAAAACAGCTTTTTCATCCACGAGAACACGACCGCTTGGAAATTCAGTTGACTAAAAATTGGCTAAACTAAGGAGAATCTGCAAGGAATATTTCCATTGCAGAGAGAGCTGCAGGGAATCATTCAGCAGCATTCTTGCTGGCATTGTGATGTAGTGGGCAGAGCTCTGGCACAGCTCTGGGGCAGCATGTGGAGACATGGGTCTCGACTCTTGTAATTTGTCAAACAAGTAAAGCAATGCTTTTGACTTTTATGTTTTGTAAATTTTTCTGATACATGGTTTATCTAGTTTACATTTTCAATGAGCGACTTTTTTTTTTTTAAGCAGGAAATAGCAAATGGAAAGTGGTGGTACAGGAAAAAAGAAGCATTCTTAAATAAACTAGAGCTACTTGTAGGAAGACTGAACCAGCTGTCAGGGACTTAAAACAGCTAAAAGATGGGAGCTGATTTTGCTCTTAATAGCTAGACTGTCCCTCATTTTAGAAGACTTCTACATATTTTCAGCTTATGTTTGAAAATGTGCCATCTTAGCTGTAGTTTTAGCATATCTCATGTGCAACTGATGAGAGATTTCTGGGGACACCTCAGCCTGAGTGATCAGTTGTTGCATATTCAATCTGTAAAGCACTTTGGGTTCTTTGTGAGGTTAAGATGCTGTCTGAGTTTTGCAATTGTAAGGGTCAGACTGATGCTAGTCCTCATGTTAGCTAGTACCTAATCCTCTATCTGCTTCAATGGGGATGTGTGTTGAATGCAATATTATTCAACATGAGTTACGGTAGCTCACGTAATCCTCAAAAGAATGCATATGAGTATATAATAGATATGGTTTAAACAAAATGCCTTTTATAAAACTATTGGCTATATAAGAAGAGGAAAATCTCAGAAAATAATTTTCAGAGCTTTCAGAAATACAACTATTACGACCTCTACTTCCAAATCATCAATAAGCGTGTATTATTTTGTGGTGTACTTTTGAATGGTACCAGGCTGTTAGTTTAGATCTTTTTCAGCTCTCTTGCAAGTGTCTGGCCCCAAAACACAGTTCTGAATGACCTGCTTTTTATTTTGCTGATTTTAAAAGGACTGACGTGGTGCGACTGCTGTTGAGGGACTGCCAGCCAACTGCCATCCTTAATTATATCTGGGCTTCTTCAGCTTCAGTAGGGTAAACTCACAAAGTCCCTTTAAGAGCCTTTTTTGCTCTACAGGAGGTGTAAGGTATAGTAGTGCATCTATCATGAAGTGTTCATTTATGGGGCAAAACATTGCTATGGGAGGTAAATTTGGTCTCTGGGAAGCAGATGAAATAGAAAGCCAGCTAAGAGTCTCCGGTATAAATGAAAGAAAAGTATCAAAAGGGTAATTGTGATTGTGTGAGATAAACCCTGTGTTGCTGTGACTTTCTTATTGCTGGCTGTTAGAATTCATGGTCAGGTTGTGCTGGATACAAAAAGGTATATATTGAGGACTTAATCCAAAGGGAAAAGCTTCCAGTGGGACCGGCTGCAGCCCCAGACTAGGCAGGGGTTAGCATGGCCACACGCATGCCATAGGACCTGAAGCAGAGGAGTGTTGCACAGCTCAGTGTTTCCTTTTGTGTTGGTAAAACTATGTTTAAACTGTGCCCACTTGCTCTGGCCATGGCCAGCCTCCCTGTGGCACAAAGGCTTTTGGCCAGCACCAGAGGGAATTAATTACCAGAGATTTACCCTTGCTTGCTTGCTAGAAGGCTCCCACATAACTGTGTCCTGTTTTTAAGAAGTGGGTTATCTCAGTTCAGCATGTTGACTTCATTAGGGGCCTTTGAAGGTATCCATGTGCTTGCTCCTGCAAGTGGAATAGGGACTCTCTGTCTCCAGACCTCGCTTTGTCACAGGCCAGAAGCAAAGAATGCCCCAAAATTGGGTAGTGGTGGCAATCCTTAACCCTCTGTATTTCCCAAGTGCTGCTTCCAGGAGTGCCAGTCAGCAGGAAACAATTTCTGTTTCTTACTGTCTTGTTTTGTGCATTCCATTGATCTGCTCAGCACTTCAGAAATAGTAGAAACATGACCTTTCCTATGAATTTTTAACATAAGGGCCCTTATCTTACAAACTTGTCTGCCTCTGCACACCCTGGAGGACTAAAGTCAGAACAGCTTGATAGAGTAGCAACATTTGTTAGCAGAGATCATCCTGGCAGAACTGAAGCCTAAATTCTTTCTGATTCTTTTAGAAATAACAAAAAAATTTAGGATTTCTGTTTTAAAATACATTAAGCAGACTCAAAATTTTAACCAGCACTTTACTTTCTGACCATATAGCAGTAATTTCAACCTGTCCTCCTTAGTATATCATTTTTATGCTTGAGTTTGCAATTTGGAATAGAATTTTATGATATTCTATTACTGTACATCAATATGACAAGATTCCACTATTAAAGTTAAATGTTTTTACACACATTTATACTTGGAAACAATCTCTGTTATTGTGAGACTGTTTAGTAATAAATACAAGCTGAAATAAGTAAATATTATCTGTTGTGAAAATAGTCTGTCATTGTTAAACAGAATTTGTATTATGCACATATTGTTTACTATTATTTGAATTAAAAAGAATCTATTTACCTTAAAAACTGTAGATTTAATTTACCATTAAACAGTTAAATTACAGCATTTGCAAGGCTAAGCTGCCAGTAATTTGACCATAAATATATGCAATTTTTTTCCCTAAATGCTTCACACAAAACATTATTAAAATGCATACATTACAACAATCCAGAAAGGGAGTCCAATTCAGCTTCTCCTAATTTTTATCTGAAAATCTATCAATTTTCAGCATTAGAAAGTGAGATGCAATAATGTATTCAGAGCAATAGAACAAGGGATTCTGATGGCTTTCAGCAGCTAACACCCTTCTTAATGCTGATAGGTTTTGATCCTTTTAGATATCATCTTGAAAATCATTGTGAAGGAAAGCTACTATGATTTATGTGATACAATGCATCCTATATCTGCTTTCGTGCTGTTTTTTTAACTGCCCTTTTTTCAAGTGCTTTAAACTCATACATATTTCTAAATTGGTTTCCACAGTCAACAGTTACTACTGACAACAGTTTTCATATAATTTATGAGGGTTTGGGTCCTACAAGGTGTTGACTGCTGTGGTGCTGATCTCACAAGGGTTACCTCAGCTTTAACCAGAGCTCTTGTCTCAGTTGTCCACTGACTTAGCAGCAGGGAGGGCTCAAATCTGGCTGCTGGATTTGGGGAAGGAGCAGCCTCATGGATGGCAAAAACAGACCTGTTTGAGGCTTGGCATCCACAGCATATGAGCCCTCAAAATGAAGAAGGTCCAAATAAAGGCTCTAACCCTTCCTTGCTGTCCATTCTGACTTCCAAATTGAAGGCTTTCTGTTCAAATTCTTGCTGGCATTCTGGATGGCAGAAGGTGCTGTCATGTATTTTTCCTGCCCTATAAACATTGGCTCTTGTGATACACAGAAAGGAAACAGAAAGAAAAGACCAGCCAGCCCTCCAGCAGGACTAGTGAGTTTGCAACAGTGGTTTTTGAATGATTAGTAGAAATGGTAAGTTATTAGTGGGACATGGTTCTTATTTGATGTTTTCTTCATCTGTTTTCTGTTACTGTGGAATGCTCAGAACATGTACAGATCATTTGCCACTTTGGCGCTTAATTTAAGCAAAGACCATAAAAGATGCCTATGGCTATCAGTTAATTTGGCAGAGACTATACAGACATACTTTAAGTGATCAATTTGTCCGTTTTCTACCCCAGGCACTTCAAATTTGCATTTTCTTATCTTAACTGTGCCTTCTGGACATGGCCTTTATTTTTTCTGTTGCTGGCTGGACCCTTGTGTTTAATTCTGTCCCTGCCTACACAAGGACTATGTCTCTTCTTTATCTGTACTGTCATACTTTTTCTTCATTTTCTTTGGAACAGAAATAAGAGTCACAATTTGTCTTAAACATAACCGGACAGACAAGAAGATACTTTTAAATTTGATAATAGAGAACAAAGATAATTTTAACACCTTCAATAAATGAAAAGCTGAAGTGCTTGTGCAAGAGCAGTTGGAACAATTACAATTTCACCAACTTTTTTCTACTTCAGGTATTCTACCCACCAATTTCATTAAAACTCTTTGTGACGAAGATCTCGTCTTCTCTTTCCATTTCCTTTAAGGTCTGCTTCTGTACCCATCACCTCTTACATTGATGCACACTTGACAAACCACAACAGCATATACCTTAACTGTGCTGTCACATGCAAGAAGCAAATTAAAGCATTTTGTGAATCTCACTGCTGGTTTCATTTCTATTTGATGCAGTACAGTGTGTTTGCACAAGCTGTGCTGACAGATAGGATGGAATATTGCATACTTACCTTGAACAATTGGTCTTTTCAAACATTGGTTGACTGTAGTTTTGTGTTAGGTCTCCTGAAAAGAGTCAGTCAGTGATCAGCATGCTACATGTGCTCTTCACATGTGTTTTGAGAAAACTTCCTCATGGAAGACAGCAGAGGCACCAACGCAGCCGAGTGCTCAGCTGATTGATCATGTGCACCACTGCCCCGTTCTCCAGCTGTCTCCAGTTTACTTGTTGTCAGCAGGTTCACAAGAAGAGCCTTTGTGAGTAATGTTGCAGGCAGCTGGCATGAACCAGTTGTTTGAGATGTGGGAACTCCTTTCCAAAATCTGAAAGACCATTACTTGGGGTAATAGAAGGTCAGAATATTCTATTACCAGCAGGAAAGCCTCTCATTTGAGTCATACAAGCAAATTTACTTGGAGTTTCTTTTTCCTTTGCTCTGTGCTGCTGAGTTGCACATATTGAGTTCCTTGCCTCACAGTAGCGTGCCATCAGAACATCCGTAAAAGGTCAGTGTGTAATGATAGAGCAGTCTGTACTCGACGACATTTTTCACACCGAATTTTTTCTCCTTAACATTTCTGGAAAAAAAAATCACACAGTTTTTAAGCACTTCTGAGCTGAATTTGAACAAGCTGGCGTTAGGAATTTGCCATCGCAGTGCTCACCCATCCCTAACCTTGAAATGTTTAAAAATAAATAAATAAATGGATTAGCATAAAATAATATAGTAACCCACTGAATTTATTTAGTTTAATTTATGCTAATCATGGCATATTGGTGCTCTGGCAGATAAAATAAAGCTGGTGGAGAAGATTGCGTCAAGGAAGCTATGACAATTAACCCTAGAAATTATCACTCTGAAAGTGTGTTCAGCTTTGCCATTGAAAGGAATGAGTCCAGCAAATTCTGTAAACTGCCATTAATAAGATGGATTTATTAATTTTAGGCATGTAAATTTAATTATTTTATTTTGTTTTTACACATATGTACACATGTATTTTCTTAAAGTTGTGCATTTCCTATTAGATATTAGAATTTTAAATACTGGAATATAGGAAAAAACTTGATGCAGAACAATGCTCAGGTTATTTAACATTGGTTTTTAATTATTTTTGGCTTATAGTTCTCAGAGTTTTTTTTAAGGTTGTGTAATATACCATGTTATGAATAACCATACATAATATAGAAGTTAATATTAGTTTAGGCTTTCAGTAACATCAGAAGTAATGAAAATGACCAAACAGAAAAGGTTGTATGTATCTTTACTATTATTTTATCAGAGAAGGATAGATGGACTCTATCATGCAGCATCACTTATAAATTGGGTCTTGACTTTGCCTAGTAGAAGAAGCATACAGCCCACATAAATAAATAAAGTTATTATCATAAACAAAAAATATCTCAGGACTTCTCACATGCTTTAGTTCCTGCATGTGTTGATTTGGTTTTAGATGTAAATTTAACTCCTTTGGTTTCTCACTTGAAACTTTTTATAACGCTCAATGGAAACAGAAATTTAGTTATAACTTTTTTTCCACACAAAATGAAAAATTGAAATTGTGAGGGAGGAAAAAAAAAGTTCCTTTCTACACCTTAGACCACATTGCATGATTTAAAGGTCAGACAGGACTTGAGTACAAGCAGTTTCAGAAATGGTGAGATACTTTTATTATTTGCTAGGTTAGGGTTATAATTTTTGTTGCTTTTTTTTTTCTTTTCAAGAAGCAGAACCACAGGCTTAAAGATGATGGCAAAGATTTTCCAAAGAAGATGTCTGAATTACGTTTTTATTCTCTTTAGGACATAAGTAGGTGGCCTGATTTTGAATACTGCAGAGCAAGCAATGGCCAAGGCCCACGAGGGCTGCAGGATTTTTAGAACTCCTCCATTTGTTTTGCTGCTGCATTTTGTGGCTTTAAATTGTATTATCCTGAACATTAAAACCAGTCTTTCTTGCTGGTTACTGCCTGCAGTGCCTGAACAAATGGCAGGAGCTGAGCAAGTGAATGCCTCTGCACAGGAAAGAGTAAAACTGATGATGTGCAACTTCTGCCATGCATGCAAAACAAACATTAGAACAAAGATCATTTTCTCAAATGCCTTTTGTTTGCTGTTATTCTTTGAAGTGTCACTAGCAAATTTTCAGATGCAATTATAGGCTCTTATGGATTGCATTACATGTTGAACTTTCATAGTAGTTTTCATATGAACTTGGTTTCAGTCAATTAAAACTTCCAGACTGTTCACTTGGAGGCTAAAAATACTCCTGCTGCATATCTACCTGGGAATCCCCTGTGCCTGAACATGGGTTGAGCTGTTTCCTGGTATAGGCCAAGATAAAATATATTTTTCCACTTTTATAGAAAATATTTGTGGACTCTGACAGCTTGTTGAGCTGTAGGTAGAAACTTGAATTTGGCATAGAAATAGTGCTCATGAAGGAGAAGTGCTATTAGTTTTTCTAGAGAAAATTGCTTTTGATTTGACTGAGCTGTAAGCCTTTGAGAAGTAGAACAAAACTTTGTTCTCTGAGCTTACAGTGGTTGGGGAAAGACTCTATGCATATGGTTAATTTAGTGAAAGGGCAGAGTAAGTGCAACATGCTTCTGAAAACAGGTGGAGGCACCTGAGGCTGGTACTTTAATAAGGTATAAGGAACATGTCAAAAGAACTTTCAATTTTTAGGTGCTAAGGCAAAGGCAGCTTCTCCTCAGCTCTCAGAGATCTCCTTATTGATGCTCCTAATACAAGAAAGAATGCTCTCCTACACACACAGTCATTCTGTCCCAGAGAAACAAAAGGAAAAGACTTTGAACAAGTCTTTTTAGCCTCTTAGTCTTACTCTTTTGGATTTGAAATGACATTATGGTCTCACTACAGAAAATCCAGCAAATCTATCCTGCCATATGCACCATGATCCAGGTAGCAGGGTCTGTATCTAATCTATCACTTGCCACATCTTCTGCCTCTGCTTCTTTACTTCTAGATAACATCAATCCCCCATTTAAGTGTTTGAAATCCATCTTTGGGTATTTTGCATGTTTTTAATTTTCCTCCCATTAGAGATTAGTAGGGTTTTTTTCCAGCCATCTTTCCAAGGATGACACCCAGTGTGACCCAGTATTACACCCAGTCCTTTATCAAAGCTTAATTTTAATTTTTTAATTCATTTAGCTAGATTTCCAGTAGGGTCTCTACATTCTTCTCTTCCGTGATGTTCAAACTGGTCCTCAGGATAAGATGACATAGAACAGAAGAAGGAATCTGTGGCATGTTCCTTCAAGAGCCTGGACAGCCAGCAGCTCTCCTGAGCTCTGGCATGTTCTACCATGGCTCCATCTCCTGTGCCCCTCCTGCCTTTCTACCTGACTGGGCCCTTAGCTACCCTTCATGTGCAGCTATGTCACCTGGCTGTCACTTCAGAAGTAGATCTTCAATCCCATCATCCATGAATCTGTATCTTGCTGAACTCAAGATACACTTGAAAGGCCAACTCTGTGGCAGGTCCAAGCACTTTACACTGTGTAATTTTACTTTCTAAAGCCCTACCCAATTGTAATTCCTCTGACAAACACTGATAGACACCCCCCTCCAATAGGGTTAGATCCGGTCTCCCTAAAACTTCCCTCCAGCAGCTCTGGCTTGATTTCCTGCCCACAAACCTGGGTTCTGAAAACAGGCCAGTGCTTGAGGAGTGAGGCAGCTTCTCTCTTGTGTGCAGGGAGATGTACAAACCCTCCCTGAGGAACCTTCCTTCACCAGAGCTTCCTTACCGAAGGATGTCGGTGGAGATCAGAGAGCCAGAGCAAGGGCAGATCCATCACAGATCTACCTGTTATAGAAAGATACAGTGATTTTCATATTCCCCTTGCCTTTATTACAAAGCTGTTTTCTCCAGAAAAGCTGCCAAATAGACACATCATTCACGCTTGCTCAGGCCCGTTGCTGTCTGTTGGCGTGTCCCGCTCTGTCAGAGCCAGTAACGCTCCTGACCCCATTGGACTTGGTCCCCATGGAGATTCAGAGAAGGGATGCTTTTTTTCCTTAGGCCTTTAGCTGCCAGGCTTCCCCAGTACAGAGCGACACAATATCAAAGCCATCTTATTTACTGCTAAATTAATTATGTTGTTAATTGGTTAACCTAGGACAGACTGCATGGAAAAAATGCTTAATATGTGTTTGTTGGCAAGAGTGGATGGAGCTGGGCAATGGAGATGCACAGATTACGACAATGAGATGTTTTCATTGTAAAACATTGGAAGATGATGTACAGTCAAATGTTGTAAAATGTTGCCAATATTTTTGAATATACAGCATTCTCTAGAATCAAATCATAGACACTTTAGGACTGAGTGTAGGTAGTTCTGGAATCTCTTCACTTTTTTGTGCTTAACTGGCTATCTTACCATTCTCCTGGCTGCCTGGTGTACAGACAGCAAGGCACAAAATGGTAATGGGGTGGTGCCAGTTGAAACAGTGAGCTCAGCAGCTGGATCTTGGCCTTGAGTCCTGGTCTAGCGAAAGGACAGGATGCCAGTGTGAGCATTAAAAAAAAGAAAAAAAAGAAAAGAAAACTGGAAAAATGTCCAAAGGTAAACTGTCTCCAGAAATGTGCTATAAAGAAAAAAGCATAATTAAATTGCCCAAATCATTTTAGTCCCAGAGCTTGAAAATGTCAATAAATAAATTATTGCTTACATAACAATTACTCTTTTTGTGAGAATGGAAGAGAAGAAATGAAGCTGCTAGGTGTTCCTTCTTTGATCCATAGCAGGAAATAAAAACATAGGTAATGCCACCAAAATGGAAAAAAAAAAAAAGACATATCCTTTCATAGCTGTCAGTACCCTCCTTGCTTTGGAAGGGAGGAAAGCAGGTTATCACTTGTGTATGTGTGAAATTCAGCCTTGTTTGCAGTATGATTGTATAAATAGCACTTTATTAAAAGCTAACTGTTATTTCCAGACTCTAAACTTTAACACACACAAGTTCAGGGATAGATATAAAATCAATATAGCTCTTCGAGTAATGCAAGCAACATTTTGAAAGGCAACTATTTAGAGTGTAGCAAGTGATTTACTGATAAGGTTGCTCTGCTGATCCATTTGTTGCTGATTTGCTACACCTTGTCCATTAACATGACTGCAAAATGGGACTGTGAGCTTGGTTTGATTCTGCTGTAGGACTTTTATTTCATCCTCTGAAAAAACTGAGAGCTGCATATCTGATACTTTGTACAAGAGAACTTCTAACACCTAATATGAGTTTTTACACAACAGTGTAAAACAGTGAGTTTTTACAGAAAACATGCTGTGCATTTCAGATGGTTTTCTAATCATTGTGCTAAAAATCTTGTTTTATTTTGGAACAACTAGGTGCATACAGAACTCTAGTGGTGTATAAACACAGGTAGTGAAATAGAAAAGACTATGTCTTTAACTATTCCAATTGCCTTTATATGGATTTTGATGAAATGACACATGCATTTTGCAGAATTAATATTATTTTCCTTCTGTTACATGGAATGAAGTGAGCACAGTAGCCATTAAACAAAGTGCCAATATTTTCTCTATGGCCCCATCTTCCTACCTTAGTTTTCTAGTTTATTTGGTTCTGAGTACCATCTAATAGGTGAATGTAATTCATTCCAGAGACATTGGTTTGATGTCAAATGTGACTTAGGCTTTGAGGTTGATGGGATGATAAGCAGCCCACCGTTTCCTCCTGTGGGAGATAATGTCTGCACCAACCTGCCTTTTTACATTCAGAGGTCATGTCCAGTTGAGAGAGCAACATGTACAAATGGGATTTTAGGTACACATTACCTTTTGCCCCTGAAAGTACAAGGGGGGTTGTGACACAATAAATATGCAGGTTTTCCTTCAGTCCTACCTGTTCCTGTGACTAAGCAAGCAATTTTGAAAATGGACACAATTTAGCTTAGACATGCTTTTCTCTTTAATTAGATCCTTCACCAGAAAAGTCTGCTTTTCAAAGCACAAGTCAGTCAAAAGAAGGAGAAAACTCCACAAGCATATACTGGACAAGTGGGGGTTTTTTTATATTATTGCTGTGATGAGCACAGTAGAAGAACCTCTGTATGGTTTGAGGACAACAGATGGAATTGCTTCAGAATTTTTTTTCTGAAGAGCTTTTTAAGTGAATTCAATGATAGTGCATTTTTGATCATATTTTTTGTTTAGTATTTTAGGTCTCTTATTTTACTTCCTACTCTAAACTAAAATCTTAAAAGAGGACAAAAAATGCATACTGATATAGTGCTGAAAATGCGATGGGAAAATATCTCACCACTTTGTAGTCCATATTGTGAAGCTATTATTTTTTAATAGCTTGATTTTTTGATTTTTAATTTTTTTGTGGTATTTGATGCATAAGCACCATATTTTGGACCTGCATGAGTTTTAACAGGTAAGACATCATTTTGCCCAAGGAAATACAGAGTTTATGGCAGTATCACTACTGGACCTCTAACTGCTGCTACCCTGACACCTTATAGTGACACCAGTGACCATCACTGTTATGAGCGTAAATTCTGCATGCACTGAGCTTTATACACAAGTTGAAGGGTGAGGGAGGGAGGAGGTAGAGGAGACAATGCTTCATGACTAGCTTTAGGGATATTAAATCCTTGCCAACTGGTTAGATGGATAGCGCACTGTTTCTAAAATTTGCAAGTCAAAGGGAGACAGGCCTAAATTCTTTCCACTATGAAACCCCCACAGTCCTCTGCCTTTCAGGCAGAAGCAAAAAGGAATGGAAAATTCCTAACTAACGAGCGCTTCATTTTTTTTTTCTGCAGTGCTGTGCTTAGAAAAATTGCACTCCTTTTTTTTTTCTAAGGCAAAGAAGTAAAATTAAAGTTGTATGACTGTTATAAATATTACATGTTCAGGGTATCAAGAGTACCTGTAGTTCTCTGTCTTCTGAGGGTATTTTTGAGTTAACCCTTTTATAGATACTGGTTGTTGGGAGGAAAGGATTAATTTTTAGGCAAATGCTACACTGTTAAGGAGAAAGTATCCTATCTTAAAGGTTTGTGGTATTTGTATATATGTTGTTTGCTCATCTGTTTTGTAGAATTGGACTGTAAGGCACTGAGAGAAATAATGACTTCCAAGTTTGCCTGATAAGCCAGAGGTGAAGCAAGAAATGGATCCCAATGCCTTCATGCCAGATTCTCTGACGTTTTTTAATTCTTTCAGTTTCACTGAATATTAGACACTAGTCAATGTAAATGTTAATGTATTAATGTATTTATTAATTATTTATTAATTAATTATTAATTTATTATTAATGTAATTAATGTATTCCATATTAAATACATATATATTCAGCAGCAGCAGAATTCAGGATTCAGAAAATGGTGAACTTTTACTGAATTTCTCAAAGACTGAGACAAATATGCTGTCTTGTTTCCCTGACATGTTTAAGAAGAACTTCTGACAGGTCCTTTGTGAGGAGTAATACAAGATGGAAGGAAATTGGAGCAGCCAGATTTCTTGGCTGAGATGTCCTTGGTCTGAAGGACCCCTACAAGCAGGAATGGAGTGTGCAGGAAAGCAGACTCTCCTGCTGATCTGGACAAGAAACACGCACTGGGCAGCGCACCGGTGTTCAGGTTGCCTGGAATTCACTCTGTCGTGAACATCACTTGAGCTGAGTACTGCTCTTGCAGGGGATGAGATACTCCCAGATATCCTTCCTCTGTGGGTAAAACACATTTGAAGCTTTCAGCTGGGTCTTGTATATACAATAGAAAGGCTCTCTACATCCTCAGTTAATCCATTTGCAACATTTTCCTACATCAAATCTATCTGTAATTTAACCTATCCTGTCCAGATGACAATGATTAAGAAGAACTTCCATCTTAAGCCAAAGTCAAAAAGAATACAATTCAGTTTCTTGTGGTTTTTTCCTGTGATACTGTGAATAATTTTTTAAAGCTGCTTCACTTCTGCTTCTCCATTTACTCCAGTCAATTTACTGATTGTATCAAACTCTGTTTTTTCCTTTTCAGCGTAATACCTCAACCACACTAGCACCTTTGTGCCTGCCTCCAGTCTTCATTTTGCCAGCTGCTCATAGGCAGTAATTATGATGTTCCATTTTCTTCACAATCTTTAGCTGTCTTTGGATTGGTTGATGTTCCCATAACTTTGGGAAATGTTACACCATTGAAATAAATAAACATATTAATGAGATTGTCAGGTGTTAACATGGACAGGACATCCCTAATGTAATTATTCCTCTGTGCATCAGTGTTTCAGGAGTGGATCTTTTTTGTGTACAGAATTACATGACTGGGGATCTTAAATTGACTTCTCTCTCTTTCTTGCAGAAGGAGTCAGTAATATTTGAGAAAACTGTACCATTAGGGATAAACTTAAATATCTTTACTAATTGTATCACAGTCAGGCCAACAATTTCAAAATATATTTAACTTTGTATTTAATTTATGTGACATTTCTTAAACATTCTCCAGCATGTTTGTCTCTTTAAAGTATTGACTTGCTTCAAAGCTAATTTTGCCTCTGACCACTATCTGATGAGAAATTCACATGTGCTAAATATACTTCTGATAGTTATCTTATTTTCAGTCCTCCAGTAAAGATCCTGATGGCCTGAGAGGGATTTGAGTCCTCAGTGTTGCTTTCCTGCCATTATTTTTCCAGCAGATTTCCGGAGAAAGAAATGCTTAGAATGCTAAGCCATAAATACTGCTCTAATGTGGTTTAGCAATCATTTTGTCAATATAACAATAATATAGCAATAACAATATGTTCAATGAAACAATAACAGTATATATAATAATAACAATTATGTTTGTCTCATAAAGGGCTCTTAGTGAATAAGGGACTAGAGAAAGGGATTAAGAGAAATAGATTGCTCACACATACAATACAATCCAGGTGTGAGTAGTATATTTCTCCTATGTGATAAATTTGGGACAGCAAGGAGTGTTGTAAAATTGTAAAATTTGTTCGACCAAACTTCAATTTGATTTTCACATCTCTGGACTACTGCTTAAAATACAGACTGTGGCAACCCTCTCTGGCCAGTATGCATGTTCTTAGATTGAAATCAGTGAGACTATTGCAAAGTCACCTCAGAAAGAGCTGGCGTTGTAATTCAGATTTCTTCTGGAACAGATCTTAACGCCACTTTCTACCAATAATTTTGTCATGTTTAGGGCAAACAGCATTGCATGTGTGGTTATATGCCTAGTTTATACCACAGTTTAATTAGAACTCTACTGATGTTTCTGTGTTAGTCCTCTGGCTGAAGAAGTAGAAATTTTCGTTCCTGATGTAGCTCAGGCAGGTGACAGGGCTTAGGCACAACTACACTGTTGTCACGTAATTACTGCTGTAATGCCCTGCAGAAAGAAGAGGGCACCCTAGTACATGGTTCTTTGTTGCCTTACAAGTATTTATGTAGCCTACAAGTAGCAATGTCTGTATTTTTATATCTCTGCCTGAGCTGGTCTACACAGAAGGCAGCAGCATCCTCAGTGTCCATCAGGCATTTCTGTCAGCTGAAAGAAGAAAGCTGTAACGAGATTCTGAAGGCAGTTGATGCAAACCTCTCAGATTACTGGTGAAAGACTAAAACAAAGAAACAAACAAAACCCCCAAACAGCAGCAACAACAAAATGGTGAAACACAAAACCCCAAGATCTAAGAATCTGGGCATTATTGTTGAAAAAACGTGGAAGGGAATATATGTGAATGTTATACCAACAATAGTTTTATTACTGCATTAATTTCTGAGATTAAGGCAATCTGTCAGAGTTGGATTATTTTTGAGAGTGAAAGCAATATGGGAGATTTCAGCCTGTGTATAGAAAATACAAAACACTGGGGTTTTGAGCTCCAAAAAGGAATTAATTTAATGAACTTACTTTTCCAGGAAACAATTTCATTCTTAAATGTTTAATCAACATGCCCAAAACTAACTGCTTGTAAGTGATAGGTCAAAATACTATAAACTTTAAAAATGTAATATTTTTACATTTGGCCACTTAATTTGATGTATTTTGTATGTGTGCTGGTTCAGTTTTGGTTTTCTTCTGCAAACGCTAAGAATTTTCCTTTAATCATGTGGAGGCTGATCCTCATTCTGGGACCTGCTCTTGATGAAAGTCATCAACTACCATTGAACTCCCAGTAAAATTATCAGCTAATCATTTGTAGTAGGCTGCATTCTTCGGGGCACTATCAATGAACCACAGGGCACTGCCAGTGAGCCAAAGGCACACAGGCCACTGTCTCTGACTCCCAGGAGATGTAGACTGATACAGTCATGCAGAGCATGGATTCTACTAGAAATCTGAGCAACACTGTCCTTACTGCATACATATCAGAGTTAGGTGGAGAAAATTACAAATTAAAACAATGATCAGGAACTAAACTCTTAATTTATTGTGACTTAATTTTAGATTTGAGCTCAGACCTAAGCGTTTGTAACTTTGAGACTTATTAAAGATAATACCTGTAGAATCTTTTCCTGCCATGGTTAATTTTTAGGTTTTTCTGAAATTCCTACTCTTATTCTATGAGGATCTGCATATTTACATCTTTATTCATGGGTGTATTTCTCCTTGAAGATTTTCACAAAGTTAGGGTTGTATTTGCAAATTCCTCTCCATCAAAACACTTGAAATAGTATATTTCAATAATGAAGAGCTTTGTCTGAATATTTATCCCTGAAATTAAATAATAATTCCAATTATAATTTATAATTATTTTACTTAATTGCTTATCATGTCAGAAGATACAGACAGATAAACGAATCTTTCTGGTAACATTTTGAATAAAAGCATAGTTTTAGTGATCAAGTTAACATTTTCTTCATTCTACTATCAAACTGATGGAAAACTATAATGCAAATGTGGTTTTATAATTTGAAGACACATTCCTTCCACAAATGTTTGACCTGACTTAGAAAGTGAAGAAGATTATAGCTGTCTCTTGGTGTTTTATACTCAAGTGATGTTGATGATCTAACAGGAAAAATTAGTAATATGGTAAAGAACCACACAAAATTCTGTATTATGGAAGGACATTTTATTTGGTAAATTTTATTCTTTTTTCTTAGGTGAAAACAAATGACATATAATTTTTATTTCTTTATGGTACTCCACTACCTCACATGTAGGTTTGTTGCAATTTAGCAATACCAATAAATGTTTGAGTTCGTATTATTTTAAATTATTCTGTAGCTTAAACTAAAACCAGGTTTCCTTCATCTTTGATTTCATGTTTAAATGGAATTTGGTTATTTATAGAAATAATTTTTGATTATTTTTCTGATTCATGAACATACAAAAATCACTTTTGTCAGTTTTAGAGGGCTAATTTAACTAATTTAAATGAAGGTGTGAACCTTCAAGTATGATGGGGTTATAATACCTGTGCTTCATTTAATAGCTCAGTTTACAAACTCTGAGGATTGTAATCCTTAGGTAAGGAAAAATGGGCATAGGCTTTCTACCCTTTTCAAATAAAATTAGTCAACTGAATAATAGTAATATTTAGGTTGCTAGAGGTGTTTGAAGGCCATCTGCTCAATGCTTTTTCTCAAAGCAGGGCTAAAAGTTCGAAGGTATTCTGAAAGATGCATGTCTAGCATCTGATCAATTACAAAAGAACCTATTCATTATTGATATTATTATTATTTCATTTTCATTTATAAAGTAAAATAACTGGCAGTTCTTCCAGAAATTAAATAGTTGGTCTTTAAAGCATAGGTTTCTGTATTGTATAACACAATCTGGATTACAGCAGTTTTAGCTCAGTGAAGTCCCATCATTTTTTATGCCTAATTTGCTAGATTAGTGGTATGATTAACACTTCAGCTTGCTACAAATACCAAAAGACCTAGAAGGAAAAAAAATCCATTCTTTTCCATTTTATAGATAAATAATCTGAAAGGCTGCAGGAGATTTCTCTAGTCAGAGATAGGAATCGAGATAAGAGATCCAACTTTTGTCCCCTTGCTTGGAAAACCCGTGTCCTTTCTGTTCAGCTGTCCTCCCCATACGCACTACAGTACATATGCTCACACTGCTAGAAATAAAAATCTGAGTTTCTGTTTCCTTCCAGTTCCTCCAAACTAGATGGCTTCACTACCACCTAGTAACTGTAATAGCAGAAAATTGGTCATTTTTCCATCTAGGTCTTAGTCCATACAGTAGCTATATGAGTTGTTTGGGCATTAGAATTTCATGGTCAGAAATTTAGAGTGCGTGTAAGAAACAAGATGACCAAGTTTTTGACAGGAGAAAATGGCTGAAAATAAATCGAATGGAGTTTACTGGTTTGGCACCACGAACAAATCATCTGCAATGAACAGCAATGTTTTGCAGTGAAGTTTTTGCATAATCTTTCATCTGAAATTACACAATTCAGTAAGAGTATTTTAAATTTCAGCCATTTCTCAGACTTGGATTTCTGTGTTTCTCCTCAGTGGCACAGCATCACCAGCTGGGCAAGGGAGGGGATTGTCCTGCTCTGCTCTGCACTGGGGCAGCCTCACCTTGAGTGCTGGGGGCAGTTTTGGGCACCACAGTATAAAAAATACATTAAGCTGTTAGAGATCATCCAAAGGAGGGCAATGAAGATGGTGAAGGGCCTTGAGGGGAAGCCATAGCAGGAGCAGCTGAGGTCACTTGGCTTGTTCAGCCTGGAGGAGAAGGAGGGGGGACCTCACTGTGGTCTTCAACACCCTCCTGAGGGCAAGAGGAGGGGCAGGCACTGATCTCTTCACTCTGGTGACCAGTGATGGGACCTGAAGGAATGTCATGAAACTGAGTCAGGGGAGGTTTCGTTTAGATACTAGGAAAAGATTCTTCACCCAGAGTGTGGTTGGGCACTGAAACAGTCTTAAGGAAACTTCCCCATCTAACAATCCAGGAGCCACTCTGGCAGTCCCTCTCACACCACCCGAGCTATGCGTGAAGCCCCTCTTCAGCTACACACCCCATACTCCCACAAGTCAGATCAGGTTTTGTTACCAGTGTGACCCCAGGTTTCTCATAGCAGAGTCTCAGATGTATTGATCCTTACCATAGTTTAATGATGATGCAATAAGAAAATAGTTTGAGCTGTGTGTCTCTGAGGCTGAACCTTACAAAAATTAGTGTTTCTATACTCTTGGAGTACAATCAGGTGAAAGTCTTGGGTAATCAGCTCCTGCTGTGTCTCGGAGTGTCTGTGCCACAGATCCCTGTGCCCTTTGTCATGCAAAGGGTTGGCAGCTCACGGCCTCTTGCCCAGGACTCCAACTCCAGATCTCAGTCTGCAGCTCAAACTGCAGCAGCACTCCAAGCTACTGCACTGACAACAGGCTCCCCAGGGCAGTGTCACTGCACCAACCTGACAGAGTTCAAGAAGTGTTTGGACAACACTCTCAGGCACATGGTGTGACTCTTGGGGCTGTTCAGAGCCAGGAGTTGGACTTCTATGATCCTTGTGGGTTCCTTCCAACTCAAGATCATCTTTCCTTCCGCACTGACTGCTTCTTCTCCTTCTCTTCTGCATTGGATGGTGCCACATGTTTCTGTAGAAGTGAGCTCCAGTGCATTGCCATCAGATCTTCAAAAACACTAGAGTGAGTCTTCCCTTTCCCTATATATTGAAGCCAAATGGGAGCATAATATAGACAATGGGTTTGGTCAGTTGAGGCCTTTCCCAAGTGCATGTGGAAAGTCAGAAACATTTATATCAATCATGTGGAATGTTTTATTACTATAGATAGATACAAACCCACCCACCCCCATCCCCGCTTTCCTCCACCAGAAAGAACTTCAGGCTTCAGTGAACCCCTAGAGGATTCACCATCTGAAAAAAGGAGGAAAGCACAGATAACAGAAAAAGAATTTAAACAAGCAAGAGGATAAAACCAACTGGAGATGTTCCAAACTCAGTGTATAAGCCCTTCCAAAATGTCACTAAGTTATTCTCATAAAGCAGCTTAGCTCTACATTTTGGCACTCTTTATCCAATATTTTTGCGAGAGAAAAAAAGAAAGAGACTCAGGTGAGACTGGTCATTTTTGGTTCCTTGGTCATTCCCTATCTAATGTTTGGATTATTCCTCTTTTCACACTTAAGAAACTTGTGATGCCTTTCATCTACCTCACCAGAAACCTGGGAAGGAGGATTGTCTAATTCCCTCAGTGAACCTGATCTCAGCTGGGAACACCTCTCCTCTGTCTGTGTCTCTTTGTTCATATATATGTATCTTTGAGTATATTTTTTAAGGCCAGGAAGCTCAGCAAGGGGAGAATCATGTCTGCACTTGTACCAACAGCTTAAAGAAATTATATCACAGAATGATTTACGGATATTTTCTAAAAGGCAGTATTTTAAGGCTTGAACAGTTCTTTTTATTTTTTTAAAGAACAAGCAAAGAGCTGTAGTAATTACCTTCAGTCAGCATAACCCTCAGCATTCATTGCTGTCACAGAGTAGAAAAATATTTCTTCTTTGTATTTCTGGATGCAATGTTTTCCACTTTTAACTGCAGTATAAAAGGACAATGATTTTCTTCTCCACCCCCAGAAGAGTGAGCGATGAATGTTTAATTAGAGCTAGAATTTGTAATGTTCACAGAACAATTTTTTCCCCATAAGTGTCTCTGCTGATATGGATACTCTTTGTAGCTCATCTCCATGCCTCCTTTCTGTCTGCTAACAACAGAGCCCTGCTGCAGTTGCTGCATAAGCAGTTTTTGCCTTTTTAATAAGGAGAAGGGGAGTCTTGTGGTTCATCCCAATGGTGCAGTTTAAGAGAAAAACAAGAAATGAGGCAAACAAGGGCAAAGAGAAGATTCTTTTAACTCTCTGATTACTTTTGCCACATTGCTTAAATTACACTGGTGACAGAAATTTTGGCGGTGAGTCTGGTGCACCTCATTCTCCCTCACTGCCGAGAAATATCAACTGGATGCTGCCAAGTGACTTTTACCTTGCCATTTTTAGTTGCATTACTTGTCATAGCTTGTTATCTCTTTTGAGTATTGGCTCCCTCAGGTTGCTGTGGCACGTCAAAAAAGAGGAGGGGAAATAACAAACTGTTAGAATGGGATCTGTTCAGCAGGGCCCGGGTGAGAGAAAATCCGTGGAAACAAAAAAGAAAACTTGTAGGAAAAGCAGGGGATAATGAAGACCAGGACACTGACTGCCTCCTATTTTAAACTTTTTATAGAAATCACGAATTGTTTTCCTTAACTTTTACCCATTTAAAGCAATTATAATGGAAGTGATCCCATTGTGTGTAAAGGAGCTATTTGCTGCAATTTGTTCAGGAAGTGCTTTGCCATAGTCTCCTGAATCTTTCAGAAATAGGTGGGCTTGTAAAGGCTGTGTTTTTAAGGTGTGTTTGCCTGGCAAAAGCTGCACTGACCTGCACACTTTGCATCCTAATAGCCAATTTAATTGGTCTTCTCAGATTCCAATGAAACCACTTATAGAAAGACAGTGCACTGTTGCCAGGCATAAAATCCAAACCCCAAAGAGAAGTGGGATATAGGAAAGGGTGTGATGTTCATGTTAATCACTAATTCCAGTAAAAATGAAATACTGGGGATGGAGGGTTATGTGATCACAAACATATTTCTGGAGTGGAGCTGCTGTAGTATCTCATTTATGGAGCAGTGAAATGTAGGAATGATAATAGCTTGAGTTTATATAGCACCTTTCATCACAAAGGATTCAGAGGTGATTTACAAACTTAAATTGTTACATAGATGGCACTTATAAAACAGAACACAATTGCTGTTTTCAGAGTAATGGTCTGAAACACTACAGATTGCATTAGTGCTACTGAAATGATTTGGGCTGTTATTGGAGAATAGGTAGGATTCTTTTTTTATGTAGAATAAAAACTGAATCATAGTGGCCAGCTCATGAATGAGCTGCAGCAGCTGTTAAAATGTGCCCAGAAAAGCTGCACAATGCAGGAACCAGCACATCTGGGGACAGAAGGTCTCTCTCGACGCAGAAATTTTTGGAGCGATTCAGTGAAAGCAGTAGCATTACCATCCTGTGGAAAAAATCTGTGTGTAAGGGGTCCTGATCTCTTTGGAGTGGCTTTTGAAAAAGTCTTGACTTTTACAATTCCTGAAAAAGTATGCCCAACAGCTTGATGGCCCAGAGCACTGCAGGAGGAGAACAGGCCTGCAGTCCAGGTTCCTGGGGAGAAGTAGTCTCTGCTGAATTTGCAGTCTCTCTCCTGCTGCCTTCAGGCTCCCTTGCGGGTTTCCTGCTCAGATGCTGGTGCTGCCTGTGATGTTTAAATGTGATTTATGGGAAAATAAACTGAGGGTATACTGTATGAGAAGTCTGTATAGGTGGATCTGACACCTATAGGAGCTATCATTGTTTGTGTCACTCATACCTTTGAGTGTGTTTGTGGAAGTGGTCTGTGTTGGCACAGCTAGACAAAGGCAGATAGAGGCAACTGCTGTACAGACTGCAGCTCTTTTGTCTGACTTCATGATGCAAAGTGTTATCTCCTGTGCCCTTGTTACAGGTGAAGTTACAGCACAACTCTCTCCAGCACAAATGTATGTAGTTACTCATCTGATTTTAAATCTTGGTTTCGTATAGGCTGAAAGCACATGTAGGTGAGAAGGGGTTCAAATGACTACTACTGCTTGGTTACTAATTCCACACCAGTCAAGAGGAAGTGTGCTGACACCTCATGCAAAACGTGCTTCCTCCCTATGCCTGCATTCCTGTGCAATTATCACCACACAATATTAAATGGAGGTTGCTTTCATCAGTGCTTTCAACAGTTTGTAAGAATTGTATAACATACACACTGTAAACTGTTAGTGTGAAGTGTTTGAAAATATTTAGAAGATGGGCAGAGGAACTATGTGGTATTTGTTTCAGCAATAGATTTAGTCAAACAAGCTGTTGGGAAGCAGTATCTATTTTTATTTTTGTTTCCTTGTTGTACTGATTCATTGTAGACCTATCCACTCCATGCAGTCTATTCTGACCTAAAAAAAATAAAAATATTTCAGATGCAATGTATTCTAAGCACTTAAATTTGAAGGAATGTGTCTTGCTGGCTATATGAAGTCTACTAACAGAGTAGGGATTTAAAAAATGTAAAAAATTTCTACTGAAAGATGTGAGATCAACTTGATTCTAAGCAGAGTGTTGGCAAATCTCTGTGTGGTAACAACTGTAACTATGTGATTCCTGTGCAATTTACTCTGGAAAATGCAAGCCTTAAAACTTTGCAAAGCAATATGAAAATATTTGTTCCTGTCCTGTACTTATTCCAGTACAAAGTGAAGGGTAATTTTAAATGCAACTGTAGCCATACAAACTGATCTACACAATGGGATTTGTAGATTAAAGCTTAATTAGGGCAAGTAGCTCACAAATGTCTCCTCCAAAGTGCAGCTGCTCTCCCCAAAAATGCACCACAGAGCCACTGGTAACAGTCTTTTACCAAACACCTCTGTATTTATAGCTAAGTAGATTAAATATCAAAAGGAGGATTGGTCCTGAATTTGTGTCTTGGTTCTGTTAAAACTGGAGTAAAGAATCATTGAAGTTGATGAATGCTGTGGACTATTTTTTTTTCTTGGTGGGAAATGGGGAATTTGCTCAGAAATATTAAAGTTAAAATAATCAACTATATGTAATCCTTCTTTACAAATGCTTGTACCAAACTCAAAGCTGTTCTTAATTCTTCCCCAGGAGATCAAATATTCTGCTCTGGACAAGTTGCTTTTTGTGCTAGATAGAATATGAAGAGACCATGCTTCTATTTTGTTTAGCTAATAGTTTGGTATATTTTCTTATTATTGTTCATGTCTTAATAGGTTTATTTCTTACATATGAGTTAGAAGTTGATGAGACAAAATAGGACAATAATATACTTTGTGTATTCACATTTTATCAGTTCTGCTCAGTATACTAATTCAACACAGCGATGCTTAAATTTAAGCCTGTGCATGCTTACTTTGCTCAAGTGTGTTCTTACTGTTCTTTTCAAATTTTGTTCACTGTTTTGGTAACACTGTTGTTGATATCAGTGAGTATTCTGTCTCAGAAAGAATTCACTAGAACAAAAAGGAAATTTGAAGGTCTGACACAATCTATAAAAGGTTGAAATTGCTTGCACCAGAAATGCTGGCACAGAAAGCAGCCTTTACACAAAGGATGGTAATACTGTGCAGCTCCATCCAGCTGAAATTACAAGGGAAGGTTACAAAGACATAATGTGACAACCCAAATTAGATTTTGGCAATCTGGGCAAAACTAACACTTTACCCTCAATTTTTTTTATAAGATTTCCAATGTCCCCAGTGGTCAGGACCTTAGATTTATTTCTTGTAAGAATGCTGGAGTGTTCAGGAGTAACACATGTGAAGTAGAAGAGAAGAGGGAAAGTAAGTCAAACAGCAAAAAAGAAAAAAACCAAAACCAAACTAAACAACAAAACCCAGAACCCAAAATAAAACAAATTAGAAGCACTTCTATTTATATGAGGATAACGGTGTGTGCCTAAAAAACTAAATTTCTGTGTGTAGATCTGAAATGTTGCTGTTTTATGCAATTCGGTGTTGATCAAAGGGAGAGAATCACGCAGTTAGCTTCTTTGAATGAATGCTAAAGTGTGTGTTTTACTACGGTTTCAGGTACTTTTCAGATGAGTGACTGCCATCCCTCTTGGCTAAGCCTGCTCTGGCTCCCAGGAGGGAAGGTGGGGTGCAGGACCGTGTGCCGCTGCGGCTGAGGGGCCCCAGAGAGCTCTGGCTGCTGCACTGCTTCAGTGCAAATGCTTTTCACCAGGCATCTCATCAGAGAGTGCTGATTTAGAGCAGAAATATTTGTTGCTGTCTGTTTCGCTGATGGCCAGTTTTTGAGGGAAGGAAGGGCCCCTTGGAGACTGCACGCCAGGCTGTGCTGTTACCTGCTCATGCTTAGTTAGCAGCAGGCTGAGGCAGACCTGGGAGAAAGCTTAGCCTTTGCCAGGAGTGGTTCTGGGGGAACAGAATCTGTTCACTGATGCAGAAAGTCTTTTCTCGTGCGAAGTGCCCCCGGCTCATTGAGTCTTGTTTCCCAGAGTGGCTGTAGGCTCCTTCTGCGGCAGCTGGGGCAGCACGGGGAGGGCGCTGCGTGTCCCCGCATCGCCTGGCTGCGGCTCCCGCAGGGGCACGGCCAGGGGACACAGCCTCCATCCATGGGGCTCTGCTGGAGCTCAGCAAAGCTCCCCTGGCTGCCGGCACCGCAGGCACCACCGCAATGCCCGCCCTTGGCAGCGCTGCACAGCGCGGCCCTGCCGCTTTCCAGCCACGATGCGCTCCTGTGTCTCCACAAAAGCTGAGCCACTCGTGTGGGTGCCCCCAGCCCCCCACTTGGACGATACAAGGATTAAAGTATGAGTGCATTTCTTCTTCTTTTCTCTCTGCCTGGTTGTAGAACTCGCTACCGGGGACAGGCAGTGGCTGCCAAATTGCATCCTACATCTGTTCATTTCCAAATGCACCTTTGTTGGGTGGAAACGAAGGCCTCGTTATTGGCTGTAAGTATGTAGTCACTTAGGAAAATAAGTCAATAAGTAAACATCTGAGTGAACAAATTGGTGATTTGCATCTCCTTGTTCCCTGAATGCGTTCACAAGTGGTGAGAAAAAGAGCCAGTGTCTCCAAACATGTCCACGTGGCATTTCCCCACAACACAGTTTTTCAAATAGACTGTCTGGCTTTTTCAGCCAAATGATATGTAGTGAAGTCTGGAGAGAAGAAAGATGGATGTATTGGATTTTGTAATATGGGGTACTGAGGTACAGGTACAAAGATTACTTTCCTTCTGGAATACTTGTGATTTACAGAAGTATTTGTACTTTCTGATTACTTCTGAATACCCCTGAACACAAAGTTGACCATTTGGAGAACTTTCTCTGTCTGAAAAAAAAAGCAGCTCACTGTTTCAGGTCTGCAGGGGAAACTTCTGCTTCTTGTGATAGTAAATCTCTGGGCTATCCATTTTTCTGTTCAGTAGACTGAAATTTAGATTCAGGAACAGTACAGAATTAGAGGCAAATAAACTGTTAGAGAAACTCTTAAGTCATATTGACTTAAGTGAGGAGATCATGCCAAGAAAGTTAATGCAGGCAGCTCTAGGGGAATGCTGATCAACTGATTTATCCACCTCTGTTTGTTTTAAGCAAAAACATATGTCTAAGGAGAATGTCAAAGCAGATGAAAAACCTGAAAAAACCAAAGTTTCCTTTAGACCCTTGTTGTCTTCACTCCATTGACTATACATTTTTCATGTACAGATTAAAGAGTATGAAGAGATGAAAATACAGCATAAATGCCTTTTAAAGTCCCTCTTTAATTCTATATTGACTTCTAGTAAAAAGTAACCTTGGATTCCAGGTTGTTTGGCTCCACATCAGTTGGGCAGAATCTGGCTGTATGTTTCTGCTTGCCTTGTTCAGTGCTGATCACCCTTGCCCACTTGGGTTATGCTTGCAGCCACTGCCTGTGGCTTTATTATAAATTATTTCCTACAATTTGGGCTTGACTATAAGTTTGTACAGAGATAACTTGATAGCCTAAGATCTAAAGTAAGTTAAGGCTGTTTCAAATTCTAGATGCACATTGTCCACATAGGCACATGGTCCTGTGTTAAATGGGTGAATCTTTTTGGTTAGTACCCCCCTGTATGGAATACAGTCTCACCCTGATATACATATTTTTTGAGTCTGTTAGTGTTAAAAAGAAACTGGATCCAATTTTCATTTTTAAAAAACTCTCTGAAATGGAGCTAAACAAAAATTTCAGAAAAACTGGCATGAAGACACTCATAAGGATCCTAGGAACCCAAAAATATATTTTATTTCTAGACTATAACCTTGCCTGGATACTAATAAATATACAGCGTCCACAGCAAATTTGTGCTCTCAGTTCAGTATGGACTTTAATATAGTTAGTAACCCATCAGTATAGACTGTAGAGCATCTGCATCAAGGCACTGAAGAAGCTTTTAAATACTGTATTTTTAATATATTTAATAGGGACTTACAAGTTTAGTTGTGATTGACTACCAGGCAAACATACAGCTCCAAGGATAGGCTGTGTAAATTAAATTTGTTTTGTAACTACGCTTTTGCATGCATCTGCCTGTTTCTGTGATAATCAGATGGAAAGATTACCACATCAACAATGAGAGCCCACACCCGTGAGAGATTTCCCATCTCTGTTTTGAATCCTTTCTCATAAGAGTTCCTCGCATGTGCCTAGCTTTATTTATGCTTCTGCTTACATAAGTATTTGAAGGCTATCTTTCCTGCATCCGTATGTAAACATTGAGAAACACATTTAGCTCTGCACACTCTGAAGGTAGCATGCTGTTCTCTCCAAGAACATATTTTTTGTTCTTAGATGTTGAGATCATTAGATGTTAGATTATCAAAGTATTGAGAAACATTGTGTCTCTGCCCCCGGATTCATTACCATGACTCCTCTTTGCCACAGCATAACCATAAAGCTGCTCAACAAAGAAGGAATCTGCTTCTGGGAGACTCTTCAAGAGCATTGTAATTGAGTGGGTATGGACTGACCAGCACTGCTTGAAAGCCCAAGTCAATTTGTTTGAAAGGGAGAGAAATGAAAAAGAGCAGGTTTAGACTGAGTATTATGGGAGAATGTCATATGGGCCCAACAGTGCTTTCCACTGTGGGGTGGTTAAATAAAACAGTTGAGCTGAATTAAAATTTAGGTAAATAAGAGGTTGAGAAAAGTCAGAGAAGTGTATCTCAGGGGATGCTTTTACATGGTTTTAGGAAATGACCAAATAATACCTTCATTCTTATCTCAGTTATTCGTCTTAATATGAGCCAAAATCTCTCCAGGTCTCTGAAGAGGCACATGGCTCATCATTTTTCAGTGTATATAGATAACAGAAATGAAATCCCAGATTCTTTCTTTCTCTCCAGCTAAGGCACTCATTGTTAAACCTGATCCGCTCTTAAGAAAAGGCTTTCCCCATTAGGCACATAAATCCTGGTGAACATAAAGATTCCCTAGTTGCAGCATGATGGAGAATTTGGATGTGAGCAGAATCAGAGGTACCTTTGAATCCCTGAAGCAAAGATCCTTGTTCATTAACACAGGAAATACTGCTCAGGACAGAGAGTTTTAGGGATGAACTAGGAGTTAACACCGAATATATGAAAAGCATTTGTTGCATGTGCAACTCACAATCATTATATATGAATAGAAATTGTTGCACCAGCAAGTAATGTCTACACTTCATGCTTCAAAAAAACCTATCTTTTAACCAAAGCTGAAGTCTTTCCTGGCATAAATGATGGCAAAAATATATTTAAATTTGGAATTGTAAGTCTTTGGTATTGTTGAAAGAGATTGCCCTGGTGGATCCAAAAGCCATGGCTTTAAAAACATGAAAAACATTCTGAAAAGTCCCTGATAGATGACATATAGAATCATCTTTAAAAAGTAATACAAATAAATATAGGAATAATGAGGAAAAGTAGAAGTAGAAGCACTGAATTTAAATTACAGTTTAAAAATGTAGGCAGTGAAGAAGAAGAGCTAAAGAAATCAGTGAGATATAAGTAGAAATAGAATTAAAATAGAAAGATTTAAAAAGATATTAGGTATAAAAATCACCTTAATCCAAGACTAGGCCCATTGCAATATGAAGAATATAAAATCAAATAATACAAAAAATGAAAAAATACAGAAACATTCAGTTAATAATTGTGTTCAATGTTTGAAGAGAAGTAGGAGATGAAATGGTGGATGAAATGAGAAGTTTACCATCTGCAGTGATACAGTATCTGCTATAATTAAATGCCATGGAATCAAGAGGCACAGAGAAGTACAATTAAAAGTATTACAGGAATTATCCAAGGAGCAGAAAGAGCTGAGACAGTTTGGGATTGAGACATAACTCTAGGACTGGACAGGGATAATTACCTGTGGAAGACAGGCTTGTGGGAAGCTTAGATATCACAAACAAAAGCACATGAGGGTCTGGTGGGTGAACATTGAACTTGAAGAAATTTGGCCTCAAAGGAGACAGATTTTCCTTGTATTAAGGTAATTTAGCATGGGAACAGCTCACCAGGGAAGGTGGCAGACTCATCAGTTGGAGACTAAAATGAAATGAGAGAACTCTTAAAAGAGTTGCATCTCAGGAAAATTCTATTCTGTGTATAGACAAGGTCAGACTAGATGATCAGAGCAGTTCTTTTTGGCCACAGCATATATAAATTATAAATTAAATTCAAACTAATTTAGAAAATGATGTTTCAACCCAAACTAGAAACTAATTTACTGTCTCCTGCATTAGACTCTTCTCTCTTATAATGTCTCCAGCATAACTGCCATTGATTTTTTATTAATTAATGGCACATGTTTCTAATGTGGTCCGTTTTGTGGCCTTCTAGTACTTAGGTTCCTTTTGTGTGGCTGATGTATACTCACACAAAATGAATTATATATAAAAATGGACTGCAAAAAAACTTACACTCAAAAGAAAGCATGAGAGACAACAGGTGGGCACATGAGCCCCACTGAAGGGGGCTGAGGGATGGTACAATACTAGGTAGAAAGGAAGAGTTTCTGTTGAATACAAGAAGGTGCCATATGGTCAGACATGCCTGAATGTGCTGTGGGGGCTTTTCAGCAAGACTGACTGCTCTAGCAAAAGGCTCATAATTAGCATTAAAAATGACTACGAGAATATTTTGTTGAATTGTCAAAAAAATCAAGCTCTACAGTGGAAGGTACCACAACCTTGCAAATATAGAGGGCACCTGCACAGAATCCAGGCCTGCATAAATATTTTCAATGTCCTTATTTTAGAGGGTGTTGACATCCTTAGAGAAGCTGAACTAAGTCATTAAAGTTATTCCTTGAAAAGCCTTGAAATACATACTTCTGTTCTGTGACATCTTCTTCCAAAAATGTCTGAGCAGTAATGGAGGTTTTATCATCAGCTCAAATAAAAGACAGGATACCTCTCCTAGCATTTAAAATAAGTTTGGAATGGAGGTGCAGTAAGAATGCTTGTACTAAGTGAGCTTTTGGATTGGGAAGTGTTGCACTGCTTTCTTCCTGATCACTTGGAAGGGCAGAGTAAACCTCCTAAACCCTGTGAAAGATACCCTGCTTTCAAATTCTCAGTGGCATTCTGTGTTTTGCTGGGTACTTTTCACTTGTTCAGATACTGTTCTACAAGAATCTGGTTAATTATCTTTAAAGTAAAAAGACAACAAAAGAAAAATTAAGCCAGATAAGCATCCCCCAAAACAACTTGTAGTACTTGGAATACAGTGGCTTTCATACATATACATATAAAATTATACCTAATGTGTATTATATAGTATTTGTTTCCTTATTTGTTTATTTCTGTAATTCTAGCTGAATTGGTTGTGCTAGATAACCTACAATGATCCCCATATTTCTGGGAAAGTATCTTGATGGACTGGGGAAACAAATTCTTTACTTGTACTACATGCAGTGGTATGCATATGGATACTTTTGTCTATAGCTGTATGTGGGACAAGTGTGTAAAAGGTGATAGAGAGCCTCAAAACTTTATGTGTCATCTCAGCTGGCCTTTAATGTGCACTGTATATGGTACTCTTATCTGTCGCTCTCCATGCAGCTTGTTAAGAAGCAGAGGCAGCGATTTGCTATATACAAGCACTGTGCAGGAGTACACAGTGCAAACTGAAATGTAGATCATTCAAAAGGAGGATTTTGTCCAGTGATTTCAGTGGGCAACAGATCAGGCCCATACCATCCATCATCATTTCTGTTTAAAGTCCCAGCAGTTGCTTCTGAAGAGGTGTGCAAACAGCAGCAGCAGAAAATCTTAATTTCTCAGCAACTAGTTAATTCAGTCATTCACTGAAGTCTTGTGTCTGTCTGAAGGAGAGCGAAAGTGCTCATACTGCAGTAAGGCAAGACAGGCACCATTGGGGATTTTCCCTGCACGGAAACCCCAAGTCTGGGACAGCACTGTAGTTTTTTTAAACTCTGCATACGTCAGTTTGTATTAACATCATAGCTCATGGTCCTTGGCACAGGAAGAAGTATTAATAAAAAAAGATTCCTAATACATTTCTCAGGGCCCATATCTGCCTGACTCTCTGGGTGTCTAAGTCATAGAGTGGCCTTCCTAGAATGCTGCATGTATTTATCATTTGAGGTGTTCTTTCAGTCTGCACTTTTTCTTCTAGAAATGTAATGAATTTATACTGCAAGCTGGGATGTTTCTAATATCCCCATAATTTGGAATTCAGGTGCATTAGGAGGAATTGGTGATGCTATTCTTTGCCCAGTCAATTACTGATCTGGAGTCATTCTGTTTTTCCTCAAAACTGAACGGTTGCAATCCCAATACAAATGTTATATAGTTTTAATATATCATTACTTATGCAAGCAGAACTATTGATTACAAAACATAAGTGATGGCAGATAGCTTCTTTTGTTTCTTACTGTGTTTGGCCTCACCATCTCTATTCTCAGACAGCAACTCTTCTTCTATACAAGGCACATTTCATATTGTATTACTGAAATGTACAGCTGTGTTTAGTAGCTCCATTCTCACACATTTAAGAATAGCCGTGCCTGATTTTTTTGAGATTGTGCCAGTATTCCAAATGGCTTCTCTTTTGTTTTGGAGAAGTTAAAGCTGAATTTTGGCATTTATCAGCTCTGAAGTTATGTTTGGTTTCAACAGCTTTTTTTTTTTTTTCCTAAGATCCACCATTTGAAAATAACCCATAGTAATTACAAGAATTTGTCAGGATGTTGCTGAGCACCTCCTGCGTGTGTTTTTTGGGGAGAGGCGCGGGGCAGGAGGCAGGGAAGTGTGAGCGCCGCCCTGTCCGGGGAGCGCTGCCCGGCGGCTGCCGCGCCCGGCGCTGCCGGCACCAGCGCACCGCGGCTTTTCCCCGCTCCTCAGCCAGCCTTTGTGGCCCCTCGTCGCTTGTTGTTCAAGCTGTGTGTCACAGCCAGTCACAACAGTTACTTCAAGCAAATTTTCACACTCTTTGGCTCAAACTGCTGGCAGCATTCCTAAAGACTCTGAGGAAATAATTCCACAAAGTGGCATAAATTAATGTGACTAATTAACATGATGTTAATTATTTGTAAATTGTATGTTTGGATACACATTACTTGAGAGGCATATGTTACATTCAATGTTTACTGAAACAAGTGACTGCTAATCGCATCTCCTGAGTGTTCCTTTCACAACAGTCAGCAAACAGAGGCTTCTCTAAAAATAAAAATTGTGTCCTAAGGGAATGCATGAACTATAGCATGCAGTGAAATGAGGAACTCAAGTAGAGAGGTACCTTCGTGGCGGCCTGAGAAACGTGTTGAAATGAGTTTCATAGGTAGTAACTACTTCCACATTAAGTCAGGACGCATATAGTATATTAGTAGGATGTTTTTAAATGATCCTTTCCCACATCAGTGGAAAAAATAAACAGAGTTCGGGTAATTAAAAGGTGCACACAAGGACAAGACCTCTATTTAGAGTTGAAAAAGCAACGGTAACACAGTTGTTTTCTAACTTTTGGGTTTCTGATGTGATGTTGAGACAGTCCTCCTGCATCGTTAGCAGCAATTGCAGGCACTTGAGTGGTGAGTGCAAGGAGGGCAGAAATGTGACCTGTGCAGTAACCTGGGACTTTCTCAGCACGAGAGCCTGGTGTGGTGGGTTACAATGGCTGCAGACACCCACTCCCACTGCAGCTGGCAGCAGACCAAGGTGCACTTTGTACTGAGCCCACACAGGCTCTCCCGTGCTCTAGAGGGCATTGACAGATCACACTGGTGCTCATCAAGGGATGCTGCTTTTGTGACCTGGGATTTTGGCTCTGAATGCCACTACTAAGGGGGTGTAACAGAGAAATGCAGTGAGTCCAGTAGTGTGATACCACTGGCCATAAAATCCCTTTATTAAACTGGTCAAGCTCTATTATTTAGGATCATTTTCTCAGTACTGCTGGCAGAAAGTTATTTTAGAATACAAGGTGGTAATGTTTAAAAACTCTTTTTGTAATTCCTAGTTTACATTTCTCCATGATTGCTTACAGCAATTTTTTTTGGTCACTTTAACATTCTCTTTTAGATTAAATAGTTCTTTTATCTCTCCTGCATCTCCCTTCCCAGCTTCATTTGCATGTCATCTTTCAAAGCTCAGGTCCATAGAAACTTAATTACTTCAATGCTTGTTATTGTCCTGCCATTGGAGCTCCCTAAACACACTTGCCACCTGACTGACTGGATATGCACTAGAGTTGGTGGGAAAGGAGAGGAAGGGACCATGTGTTTCTAATATAAAGGCACATAGAGAAATATAGACAGAGAAAAAAAGGGACAGGCATAGCATATCTGTGAATTACATTAGTAATCAGAATTTTAAGAAGTGATTTTTCAATCATAGTAGAACCATGTTCTAGATATTTGAGAAACTTTTGTATTTTACTCTTTCCTTTCATCCTTCCATACTTCCGATTCTTGCTTCACACATCAAGATAGACAAGTTTCCCAGTAGAGAAAAAGATTGTGACTTTTTAATTTTTTTTTTTTAAACAAGCAAACAACAAGTTTTTCTAACATGCTTTCTTCTTTTGGAGAGACAGAAACTGCTTTTTTTGAAAGTTAAAAGATAAAATTTCATCTGAGGCAAACATCTACCCTGGAAAATTTTAGCAAAAAAAAATTACTGCTTGGCAAAAACATAAGCAACTGAAACCAATGTATTATAATAAAAAATATTAGGCAAACTTAACCAGAGCTCTTGTCTATAATAAAAATGTACGCAAGCATACATATGTATATACTGTGCTATTTTCTTATATATGTAATGAATAATGCAGTTCATTATTTTTGGAACTGTATCATTTGCAGTACTCTTTCAAGCCAGCTCCTGAATTCAATGGGGCTTATTGTATATGTAAAGTTTAATACATGCATAACTCTTTTGCAGAATCATATCCTACAATATTAATGTGGTATTCACATTATGAATTTACCTGCCTGAAAATCCAGACTCTTTTAAAATATGGCTGCACACACATTGACAATAAAATTAAAACCCCTAGCATTCTACATTTTTATGCTTTTCTTTGTGTAAAACAATTGAATATATTGAAAAAAAAAAAGATAACATGTAACTCCTGGGTTTGATTTGGTTTGTTTTTTTAAAATTTATTGTAGTTTATAGTCTTTTTTCCCTTGTTTTTCTTTCCCTGGAAGAGGAAGGGAAGATACATGCAAACACAGATTTTACATTTTGCTTGTTTAAGGAATATTTGGATGCATGAGTTCTCTACTGGCAAGGGTGGGGTGGAAGCCCCAGTTGCTGCTGTGCTGAGGTGCAGATGTTGAGGTGGCTGGTTTGGGGCATGTTTTGACTTAGCTCTAATTGCATAAAGAGCCTTCCATGAGCAGATGCTCTGAGAGTCTGTGACCAAGGGTCTGATCTGTTTGAACTCTCTCAGCTGTTAAGTTAAAGGAAAAATTCAACTCTGAGCATGGATGGGCAGCTGGGACTGGGTTTGGTGCTGAAATTATACAGAATACAACAGTAAACTTATTTTCAGAAAGTTACAAGTTCCAGCCACTTTTCAAAAGAAACTTAGAAGAGCTTTATTATGCCACAGTTCATAGTGCCTCTGAATTCTTTCTACAATGCATTTTCAGGTAAATCGAAAGGATGAGTACTGGGGAAAGCTTTTGTTCCATAGAAACAAAAATACAATTTTTGAGTTTTTGCAGTCATGCTGAAATGATATTATGGTTTTTGAAAAGAGAAATGAGAAATTACATAAAAATAAGAATTAACAGCAGGTCTTTAAGCTGTGAAGTCTTTTTGAAATGTAAATATTTATATATCTCTTCATCAATTGAAGTAATTTTCTTAGCATTTAGGTATTTCCTACATATAGGTTTTTCCTAGAAAAAAACCCAACTAAAATAACCCAATTATTTTAAAATCAAAATAATTTTTAATGTTTTAAAAAATAAAATGTAGTTATAATCTCTCAGCCTGTCAGTTGCTAGCTGACTCTGATAGCAATTGAATCTGTTCTGTTACACTGACCAGGCCACCCTTCAAAAGGTGAGAGAGTGTCCTGGAATGTCCTGTCTCATGTGGCTGTGTTCAGTCATGTGAAACAGAGCCACTATCCACAATAAAATAATACAAAACAACCTTTGGATAGGACAGGAGGTAAATAACAGAAATTGCAGAGGAGAAATTGCAACCTGCAGGCAGGATTAATCACCAGAGCTGGTGTTGGGAGGTACGCTGGAAATAAGTCCCAAGAAATACCATTTCACTAAGCTCATGTGCTAAGGACTGTCTTTTTGGGGATCCACTTTCCCGTATGGCACAATCCTCCAGGGCTGACACCTTGCCCAGGCAGCTGGGCAGCTGAAAGGAAAGCTGTGGTTTCTTTCGTGGCTGCTCCATTCTGCAGTGCTCTGGTTTCCATGGGATGTTTCAGGCACAATCCAGCTGGGATTGGTCGGAGGACAGGCTGGGACCTCGTGGAAGCAGCCATATACATGGGTGTAATTTTAAGGACCTGACACTGACCCAGAGATTTGGTAGGGAAAACTGACTTCCATTTGACTGCTTAACAACTTGTAGTTTTCTTCTTCCTGATGACTTCACTCCCTGTGCTGATCAGCCCACTCAGGAACTGTTGTGAAGTCACATCCCAGATGTGAAGGCCTGGGATGTTCAGCTGACAGCCAGTGCTTGCTAATCCCATGGATTCCACTGGGAGTTCAGCCAGGGCCCAAACACCATGACAACACAGGAAATCCAGTGTTCTTCCTGAATTCCCCCAATCTCCAAGTTGTATTTTACAATGTTACAAGGAGAAAATTTGGGAGACTGATGGCTTTTTTTCTAACTTAAAGGTCAATTTTTTTGGTGAGATGGGAATGGAAGAATCTCCAACAGATTATGGGGAACGAAAGGGTCAGATTAGGCCCCTAAAATTAGAAGTACTTCTTTGGCTGGGTTAAGTGAACTGCTGTCTCTTAGGGAGCTTAAAATTGAAGGCAGCACTTAGGTTACACCCTAATTTCCTACTGGGAAAAATTGTACCAATATATTAGATTTTTTAGTTTGAGCATATGCCCATTCACAAAAATAGCCAACTAAGGTTAAGTTAAACTTCAGGCATATAACTTTTCATCTATGCATTCTTTTAGGGGTGCTTCTATTTGTAGGGTATGCCCCTGGGAACATGCCTATCCCATCATACAAAACTGAAAAACCTCTCTTACTATATCCTTAAAGGACATATCCTTGTTCCTCCCTTCTCTGCCTGATGGGTGTCACATGGGCCAGATACACCCACCAGCCTCTTCAGTTTCATGTAACAAGACACAGTTCCCGCCCTTGTTAAGACACCTATTGGCACTGTGCATCTCAAAGATGATAAGTTTCAGAATGAAAAAGCAGCCCAGCATCTCTGTGTTAAAATTAGACATGTACAAAAAGTCACATGAATGTGATGTTCTTGTTAACTGTATCCTTAAAAATTGCAATGACATTCAGTGGTGTGTTTTAAGAATTTTGTTATAATATTGTCACATTTTGCCTATCCATTACTTAGATAGCTGAAATTGATGGATGTCATTTTAAAGTGCAACAGCAATGTACTTGCTTGATTTATAGTCCATTCTTCTCTTTAGCTTTCTGGCCTCCAGTGGAATTTCTATTTTCTGTTGTTAAATCCCAGCATAATGAATACTGCAGCTGCAATGGACAGCTGTAATTTTTACTGACTTCTGACTCAGCTATGCAGTTCTCTAGTCAGCCAATGTGTTTTGAAAATGGATTTGAATAATATCTGTATATATTGTTTAATTATTCTTTTGAACTTCTCACTGTTGAAAGAGAAAGAAAACATGTGTCTGTTTTGTATTTAATATTAGCATTCCCTAGGTGCTTAATGAGGCAATGTACAGGACAGCTGTTTTGGATGTACACAGAATGTAAACCCACAGTAGAGTATTTAACTTTTTGAAATTATATTCAATTTTTAAGTCTTATGAAAGGTAAAACAGTCACAAAACACTGAGGTAGTCATAAAATGTTGTTACTGAGTGAATAGGATCCTTCGTACCTAACACCATGTTTTAGTGCTTGGAGGAAGGTTTCTTGTCATCGTTTTCTAACTCGTTTTTCACCCCTGCACAAAAGCATTAGAAAGTTCCTTCATCATCCCTGAGCTGAAATCGAATTGATATACCCAGCCTTTCACTGGAATATCCCAACACATTCAACTTGTCATGTTCCACGCTGGA
The DNA here is from genome assembly GCA_013400955.1 of Drymodes brunneopygia. NCBI lineage: Eukaryota > Metazoa > Chordata > Aves > Passeriformes > Petroicidae > Drymodes > Drymodes brunneopygia. The sequence goes on from VZTZ01030498.1 coordinate 2,024,312, forward strand.
TCTTGTCCTTTGAATGACACCTGATACCTCATATAATTGAACAGGAATTGTATGCTGCTATTGTTGGAGTTTGTACTTAATAACAGGTAATACACACTTACATGTAACCTGCTTGAAAAGCTGAATATTTTCCTCCGTACAGCTTTTACTGTGAGAACATCTGTAAACACACACTAACCCCGTGTCACTTCTCTATGGAACCAGAGAAGAGGGAAGATGATACATTTGCACCCACTGAAATGGAGCACTGTGCCCCAAAAACATGCTAAATGTAGCATTTTGCACAAAACTCCCTGACAGTAAGAACTGTCCCTGAGAAATAAGACAAAGATGTCACTCAGCAATTTGGCCTCTCTGGTTTGTACCTCATATGCCAATGAACATCCCATAATCTCATAAAGGAAATATAGATTACTGAATGATTTGCAGATGAAAAGCACAGTGCTAACTATAGCTTAAATATTTAAATAATATCTCCCCGATTGCATTAGGTACAAATCTGTTTGCTGTCATCATTCAGCCAGTCCAACCTAGGATTTTATAAGAAATACCAGTTAATCACAAATCTGTCTCTAGGCTATACGAGTCTCTCCAATGTGCAATTCCAGGAAAATTGCCACAGGACTAATGTGTATCCAGCACTGAAGCATATAGCACTCTCCATGAGATCCACTGTGATAGAAAAGTGGAAATAAACCCCTTAGTCTTTCCAGGAGGAGGTACATTAGTGTAGTAGTTGGCCATTTTTAATACCATTTGATATCTTGTAAATGTATAAAAGTATTGAAAATTAGTACTCTATCAGGTGGTTTTCTAGCTCTTCTCCAGGTGAGGGATTTTTGCTGTTAGCAGAGGTATTTTAAGAGAGGAAACAATGTCAATATATCCGGTTTTTAATCTGATTACTATAGCTATTTAACAAGATCCCTTACACCCTTGTTCAGGAAGAATGCTAAATACAATCTCTTAATTAAAACTGGAAGGGTTTGGGTTTCCTTGGAAAATTTTTCATCAACTGCAAAGTGCGTGGTCAGCAGAGACGCTGGATACTTATGACAATATTCAGCTTCTATCAAACTCTGCATTGGGTTGATAAAATTAAGAGTGTAAGGCTGTAAGAGGCAATGTAATAATAAAGTTAATAATCTTTGATATATGGAAAATTAAGGTATCCAAAAACATTTTGAATATTTACAATTGAAACTTTTTTAGCTTTGGAAAGAAAGATTTGCTGCTATGAATTGGCATGTGGTTTACTGCTCCATTTGAAGGAGTTTTACTTTTAGATGGTTTAATACAAAGACTATCACTGTATGAAAAAACCTCAAACTTGTTCTTTTCACCTAGTTATAATTTACATGACTAATGCAGTTAATGTCATAACACAGGTAAGGTTCTTCACAAATAAGCCAGCAATGGTATTATCCATTCATTTATTTTTTGGTATTTACCTTTGCATCTGTGTGCTGTTGATTTTTCCTGTTAATAGTTTATTAATTTTGTACTCTCTTGTCGAGTAACTTTCCATTACAAGAAATGCCTTGCATGCAAGATCAAATGTTGTGCTATGTACTCCACTCATTAATGAATCAATAGCTGTTTTCTGTATTGTAAGTAGCTTGTTCAAACTAACAGCTTGCAAAAGTAGTAGTAAGACATCTCCAGTCTGTTTTTTCTGTTTCCCTGGATATAAAAGGAGCAGCTGGTTAGAGTCTGTTCTACCATATTAAATAACATCCCAGTAGGAACCGCTTCTCTCTCAGAGCAGAATCTAACACTGACTTACCAAAATGAGCAAAGTGTTGATTATACTTCAGCTTTTACTTTAATTCATCCTGTAGGTCATGTCCAAGTACATGTTGCTACTCTTTACATATTATTTTTAATTAATGTATTTCTTGATTATTTAAATTAAAACCTCATAAATGGCAAGGAACATAAGATTTTTCAAAGTGAGGATGTAAAACTTAGATCCTGAATTCTGATTTGAAAGTCCTTTGGGAGGGATGAAAATCCTATAAAAATATTTTTGGTGGTGTTTACAATATGTATGTTCACATATTATGTATGTAGGCAAAAGCAATTTTTAAGAGTTTTCAGAAGAGCTTTGTGTATGATGGATCTGCAAATTAGATTTACAGAGCTTTATTTTATTTAAAGTCTGTAGACATTTGTCACATAGCTTGGAAAAAAGCTGTAAATTAGAAAGGGTATGTTGAATTTTACACAGTTTAAAATGTCTGAAGAGCATTCTGTTTAGGTGACATCTTTGACTATTAAGTACAAGGTACTCATCATCTGAGTGCCAAATATAAACTGTTAAGACAGCTATTTGGCATGTTGGCCTGTTATATATAATTTTTCTAAAATTTATATGATAAAGCTTGTTAGAGTTTTAAAGCTTTCCCTTTATTTTGTAATCAAGATTTGCTGGTGATTATATTTGGAATACATTTGTGTAGGTGTACACAGACATACACCCTTAGACATATGTATAAAATAATGAGGTAACACTTCATACAACAGTGAGCTATTTAAGCTTAAACATTGGTTACAGATTCATTATGCTGTTTGACTTTATTGTATCTGTATGAATAAACCATGAATTATTCTTTTTCCTTAGCAAACTAAGCCTATATTCTTAAAATACTTAAAACAATTAAAAAATAAAAGTAGTAGTTAACCAGAAGCTCATTTTGAGTAAATTCTGTTTACTTCATATCCACTCCACTGCACAGAGGTGTGAAGGATTTTCATGCAGACCTTTTCCTGCACTATCCCTGCAAGCACACAGTTGTTATTATGGCTTTCAACTAATCTAAACACAAGATTTTGTCCAGAAGATTATGTTGCATCTCTGTTGCTTGACATACCAGGGCAGCCTCTAGAAGCTACTCAGGAGACCAGATACCACCAAGGGCACACCTTACTCATTGGTAGAGTGCCGAATCTGCTCTGGCAGATGTGAGCCATGTAAGCTGAGGCCAACTGAGGTGCTTCATTAGGACCCAGGTCAGCACTACCTTGTGCCATGCTGCCTTGCTCTGGCATGGGGATATGCAATGCTGTGAACAGAAACCCTGCAGCCACTGCAGGAAGGCCAGGGGAAAGACTCTCATTCATGAAGTTGCAGAAATGAAGGCAATGTTTTACAGAACAAATTCCTTTTCTGTTTGGAGCCTTTCTTAGGATGATAGAACAGGATTGCACTCCCCCTGTTTACTTGGGTTTTCTTTTGGGAGGGAATTTTAAAAAGGAGTGAGCAGACATGTACTACTGTCCGTGAGAGAGATCAGTAAAATGCATGTGCCCACAGGATGGGTTACGAAGACAACTTTTCATTAGAGATGGTGCAAGTTCCAGTGATATATGCACAGCCAGCAAGGAATTATTCTGGCACCTGCAGTTCCTGTAGTAATAGAAGCAGCTCATGCAGTAGTGAACTCTGTTATTTTTATCTATTTTGTTCCTACTTTCCATAATGTGAAATATTGGGGCCCATCCCTGCTGACTTTCCTGCTCAGACTGCTGTAGTTCCATGCAAAAGCACTGCTCAAAAGCATGTGGAGAAATTCAATACCACAGTCATGTAAGTTGCTGCTCTAGAAAATGATGCACAGTCTAGCTTATCACATAGAAAAACATGAGTTACTCTTATGTTCAACTGTATCTGTGGTGAATACATCTATAATGTTTTAACAGAACGTAAGAGATGGTACTGTGGTAATCTAGGAAATTATTTTTTCTTCTGTTCCTTACCAATGTACTTGGTACTATACCTTAGAACTTTCATTTCTGATATTGAAAGTGTAGGGGGAAATGGATTCTGCCTGATACTCCTCACTAATAATGTAATTCAGGAAACAATGGTTTTCATCTTTTAATTAACAAAATCTGATTCAGTCTTCCAACCACTTTTTTTTTTCTCCATCCTACTCTTGCTGTCTGCAATCACTTTTTCTAGTTTTCCTTCTTGGAAAAAATGGGTGGTTAGATTGTTTCTTCCACCATTCCTCCTCTTAGCTCTAACTTTGCCTTCATGTATGCTACAGCATGAACCAGAAGGTCTTATTAATTTCAATAACCAAACAGCCTTTGAGGAGGCAGCAGCATTTCTTAGTGTTCTGTAACAGTTTTGGGAAACAGGATGAAATTCAGCATAATGATGACAGGAACCCATTCACTATCATGGATAGATCATATTTAAATTATAGAAGTATTTTACATTGCAGGTTTATATTAATAAATTCCAAGGTGAAGGAAATACTTTCAAAACCTGTTCTTCAAAGCATGGAGGTGAGAGAAGAAAGCTCTTGCAGAAACTGACTTTATTCATATGATAGACACTGCACCAGAGGAAAAGGGTCATCACTCCTGAGCTTTAAACAGGCTTTTAAACATCCCACACCCTGATCTTTAAGTCACTTGGAGTTAAGGCTGCAGAACCGACCTTAATGTAATATTCTGGAAGGAACTGGTGATCTGACGTATTCTTGGCAGCATTTCCAAATTCATGCCTGAAGTACTCTATAGGCTTTCCTTTGGGAAGTGTTTGGTAGCCCCCCATCCCATTGTCTCACTACAGAGGTGATTGTTGTGTGATCCAGGTAAATCAGGAGTCAGCCCCACAGCAGGCACACAGCTGTCATGTCCACCTCCTGATATGCTGGGTCATATCAGCAGCATCCATCACATCAGGAAGGGCAGGAGCACCCCCAGCATGTCCCAGATGGGACATTGTGGAGTTTCAGAGAGCAGAAGGCAGTGAGGCAGCCCCAGAAGGCACAACTGGCCTCTGGTCTGAGCCTGAGCAGTGTTTCATTCAGAACATCCTTTCAAATGAGACAGCATACTGCCATATTCACTCTTTGTGGTTGCTTTCAATGTGATGTTTAAAGCTCAGGCAATCTGCAGTGTTACAGGCTGGTCAGACCTTCCTTTCAGCTGTGGATAGGCGTGTTAATTTAGTTACATGCTCTCAGAAACATCCTTGTTATCAGTGCTTAGTGGTTACCTTCCGGGCAAGTTCAGTTCCCCAGTAAAGATCTAAAAAGCTCCAGGAAAAAATGGGTCCAGTGGTGCAGAACATTTTCCAAAAACTCTTTCCACAGCCACATAATAACCACTGAATTTAGGCTGAGCTGTGTTCACTTACTTTCTAGCAATAGCAAACTCAAAACCCCTGCTAGAGCACAATGCTAATCAGTCACTAATCAAGACTCTAACCAACCTGGAAAACGTGATGTCTGAAGAGCAAAAATTCATGTATTTGTCATTTTTAATTTTGCTGCCTAGCATTTATTTTCTTGCTATGCTCCATAGTAAATGAGAAAGAGGCTGAATAGATTGTTACATATCTGCAATTTTCAATTCTTTTCCTGTATTGAGACGATGCTGAATGCTTAGTTTGTTGATAGATATAGGAGGATTGTTATGTTTTAAATGAAGGTTCATGAAAGAATGTTTATTTCTTGCTATACATTGTATTGTAAGGCTCTATATCAAATCTACATAATAAATTATACTTTTTCTTACAACTGAGTTAGATCACTGCAGGTTAACAGCTGATTTTTAAGTGCTTTAGTTAATTTTTTGCATACAAGTTGTCTTTATTTCATAGGTTGCTGTGAAATTAAGTTTCTTTAATGACAATTTTCCTAAGAGGTGATTTACTACAGTCTCATTTTGTCTGACCTTTAAATTAGTTTTATTCAACCACAGTATGAGAACATTCAAGCAAATGCAACATAGATTTATCAAAGTTATTATCCCAGTCTATACTGAGAAACTAGACATTCAGATAATGTGGTAGGCCTGATATTAGTCAAAGTTCAACATCTGATACAGGATCACACATGGGAAATTACTAGTCCAGTTGGACAAGGTGGATGTTAGTAGTGGCATTGCAGAATGGAATAGAGCTGAGTAAAAAAGCCATAACAACAGGTTATGTTAAATGGAGAGCTGTCACACTAGAAGGAACATATCAGTGAAATTTTTTAAGAATCAATCTAGAGTACTTGAATTACTTAACATTTTAATTAATTGTTTTGGCACAAAATGTAGAACTGGAGGAATGGAATTTTGTGGTGGCAAAATATTGTGAAACATCATGGATATAAAGGATGATCAGAATATTATGCAGGAAAAATGTTCTGACCTTGAGGACTAAAGTCATAGAAATAAGATGAAATTTAAGAATACTGATGTCACTTAAGGGCTGCTGGAAAGAATTTCTGCTGGAGACTTATCAGTTGAAAACGACAGAGGAGGCAAAAGACCTGTGTGTAACAATCAGTTATAGAATAACTATGAGTCACTGGTGTGATACAGCTGTGAAGAAAGCAATGTGATCCTAGAGAGTATCAAATGAGATATTTCCTGTGGAGATGGGGAAATGTTAATGTTGTAGCAGCACTGGAGAGCTTGCTTTTTGAAAAACTGTACACCCACTTTTAAGGAAGATTAAATCCAAGTGATGCAAGTGTTAGGAAGGGTTATAGGGACGATTAGAATGATACAGAAGCAAACAAAATGTACTGCAAACAAAATAAAAGGTTGTGGCTTGTTTAGGGCAGTAATATAAGGGTGAGAGGAGACTAGATTGCTGTCCGCATGCTCTTTGGGGGGCAAAGAGTAGGGTTGGAGAAAAGTGGCACTTGAGACTAAAAACAAATGGACATGAGTGAATATAGGCTGGAAATTAAAAGAACATTTCTAGTGATCAGATCAATAGGGTCTGAATCAGTAGCACCAGTGAAGAGAGAAATGGACTGGTTTTAAGACAGAGCTCAGTAAACTCATGGAAAAGATTTATATGGTGTGATTTTTGTATGATGTGATTTGCTGAGTCAGTTGGGAACTAAATCTGCAGATTTATGAAGTCTTATGTTCTTCCTTGCTTAATCACCAGTGTATGCATCATATGTGATGTATACAGCTTACTTAGATTGTGCCAACTTATTTGACCTCAAATTGATATTCAGCAGCGAGACAAACTCTCCATGAGTGGTGTGGAAAGAGGATCCTTCTTCATAACTACATTGCTCAAAAGTACTCAGATGTTCTCATTCATACTTGGAGCAGTGCTCAAAAGTACTCAGACTCAGAGTATTTATGTATTTATTAGACATACTATAGACTGCATAAAAGCTACATTACAGTCCAAAAAAATATGGAATTATTTATGTGAAACCTACATTTCATAATTTTGGTGAAGGAAACAGAAAATGGGTGCAAACAAAACATCTGGGCTTCTAAGAGGACATAAAACACTTTTAATACCAGTAAAATTTGCTGTTATTATTTACTTCTTTTCTGAAAGAAGTGCAAATCTTAAAAAATACAAGAAACAGTAGTGTCTGTTCTCTCTATTGCATTCAAACTTCTACAACTACTTCACGGGAAAAGTGTGGTAGTAAGTTTTACTGAAGTAAGAGATTGAATTTGTCATAGAATATGAAAGAAATCTCTTGGATGTTAAGATTCTTGCAATGTGAATTCCACTAGTAGAAATTCAAATGCACATCATTTCTGTCAGGATAATAAATGTGAACGTTCTGGTTAGATAAAAATATTGATCCTCAGATGCTTGTCAGTAACAATTAAATATAAATTAAATATAAAAACAGGAAAGTTTTCCCATTAAAAATACTTGTAATGGGCGATTCCAGCCTTAGGAAATAATAATTTTAAAAATATGTGCAAGAAAAGAAAGGGGCTCTGGCAAACAAAGGTTACCTAATTTCAACGATGAAGTGTTCCCTTTAACCCTTTATAGCAATGAATTGAGGGTGGTCAAGGGGAAAAATATGTGTTAATAGAGCTCTTTGAAAAGAAAGGAGAATAAAATTCTTAGGGAGGTGAGCATCTTGGATTTTCCTGGCTCACACTACTGGAGAGCACTTGTCTTGTTTGAAAAATATTTTAGTATTTCAATTACAGAACCCTCTGGGCTCTTTCCAGAGCACAGTATCCACTGCTTTACCATTGTGGACTCTGCAGAAGGTTATGCATACGGCTCTGCAAAAAATCAATTCTTCCAATATAAACATCCTTTTTGCAGAAAGTTGAAACAGAAAAAGAATGCAGTACACTGGCATGTTGCTAAGCAGCAAAAAGGACATATGTCAAGAACCATCTATATCTTTTGTATTACTACACTTCCTTTCCTCACACCTTCATCACACAAGCTGTTACGGTTCTTCTGTACCCATAATATGTAGAGAAATTACATAAAAGCTATTTTTTCCTCATTTCTTCTCCATTTCCATTTTTTAAAAATCCAGTATTAAAGAGAGGTCCTTGGTGGGTCTAATCTGGTTGAGACATTACTAGTTTCAGGTCAGTCCAGGGCTTTAGGCATTTTTGGTGTAGATGATTAATTCATTACTTGTTGAGCATCCCGTTGTGAAGCCTTTTGGGCCTGGGTTACTTCCAGAAATAAAATGAAAATCTTGCCAAAAGGGAGAATATTAACCTTAGAAATAAAACTGGCCTCTCTGGACCATGAGGAGGTCAGCAGTATTCTGGTGGGATAGTTAAGACCTACAAAATGGTGACTGACAGAAAAAAAAAGAGGTAATCAGAAAGAATTAGCAAGTAGGAATTTTGAGATGGTTTGCACTGACTCCTAATTTATGTTGTTTGCCATATTTTTTATTCCCTGGAGTAGGTGTAGTTTGTTCCTAGCAAATTTTCATGGGTAAAGCGTTACAGTCTCCCTCTTGCTCTCCCAAAAACATTTGTGTGAGTAGTTTCAGTGACATGTATTTGTAGAATGTATTGAAGACCTTTGATAATTGATTATAATTTTTGCAAGGATGTATTTTATGGTGGTGACATTCCATAGTTTTAAAAACATTTATTTACTGTGAAACTACTACTGAGTACTTTCAGGACACGCTATCTTCCTGATGATAACAAATGTCTTCTGAAATGAGAAAGAGCTTTCCTTAATTTAAAATTTCAGTGTTGAGATTATTTTTTATTATTACAGCTATTTAATAATCTCTTCCAAGTCCTTTCATATTTTCAAGGTCAAGAATTTTTAAAAAGACTAATGGGACCCAAATTTCTTTTTGCTTCTATCAGACCAACTGTGATGAGGTAATGGTGTTCTGCAAGTTGGCATTGGAACAACAAATTATACATCAGCCAGGACTCATGCCTTTTTCCCTATGTGCCCTGTGACTATATGACTAATAAAATGCCTATTTTTATTGTGTGTGGTCCAGCTTCAGAATAATAATCATCCTTGAAGATTAAATTAATGAAAAATCAATTTAGCAATCAAATATTTCAGCCATAGTGGGTGGCTGAGTTAAGAAGGTATTATAAGCGAAGTATAATTTGTTCAGACATATGGGCAGTTGTTGGACTTCTTATTCAGTCATCAATTACTGCAAAATGGTTAGCTGAAATTACAGTTAAATAATGGTTGCAAACCACACTGCTATAGCACAGTCACATGTGGGAACAGCTGTAGTTATTTTAGAAGTGACCATCCCTGCTGTTTGTTCCTGCTCTTCCTCTGGGGGTGACAGACCTCAGAGAGGGGCATGTGTCACATGCTGCCTTGCTCAGGCAGCTTCAGCCACCACCAAGCCCTGGTTTGGGACAGGAGCCTTCACAAGGCCATTGTGGGCTTGTAGCTCCCAGTGGGGTGACAGCAAGCAGCCAAGGGTGGTCACTGCTCCCAGTCTGCCTCCCACAGGGTTTGCCTGTGAGCACGGGGTTTGCTCACATGAAGAATTTGTCCTTAACCCCTTTCAGGATGATACATTTATAATGACCTCTTTCATGCCTGCATGTAAAGAGGGATTACCTGAATAATTTGTGTTTGCCCAGTGCTACTGTGACTGCTACTGGAATGTTGCTGCTATAAGTACTTCAGTGACATTTATTGCACTTCTGTCCAGCTGTGCCTAGGTTAGGAACTAGGCTTTAAGAGCAGCATTTTCAGGGAAAGTATTTTAGGCTTCTGTTTCAGCTCCCCACATGTTCAGTACCCATCTTTATGACATGAGTGAAAATAATTAATTGCTTCTTGATGAAGTAATTGCACCCAATTTACTGTGTGCCACTGGACATTATAGAGGACATGGGACAGGCTTTGAAATTTGCTCTCAATATTTTCAAGGGAAAATTATGATAAATTAAGAATTTGGAGCTCCTCATGAGTTTGTGATTCCATTTCAGGGCTCAACTTTTCAGAGAAAAGCAGTGACTTAATAATCCAAGCCAAGTAATTCCTTTTTATTCATGGTACAAGGGTTTTAGTACTTGCTGTGTGTCTTGTAGAGCATTATGTGCTCGCTTATATATTCAGTGGAAAGGTTGTTCTGTGCAAACTTATCTGTTGCAATATTTCCAGATATCCTGTTTTAAAGCATTTGCTGGTAGGCATATGTGCTGGTAGGCATATGTATGCAATGCATCATGAACAAATGCCAAAAAAAAGTCCTATAAAAACTTATTTTACATCTTGAAAGAGGATGTAAGTTCAAATGTGCTTCAATGCTGCACCGTGGATGTGTCTTTTTAGCAGTTTTACATGTAGGCGTTTGCTATTAGGTGTTTGCTATTGTTAAAAGTGACAGCTACATCCCCCTCTTTAGGTGAGCCTTTTAAAAATAAGTGTAATCTACATATGGTTTGCATATTTTAATTTGTAATTTGCATATGTTAATTGACAGTCATTGCAGCAACAAATGGTCTTGCATGTAGTCAGCCGAAGTTGTAAGAGTTACAGGAAAGTTTGCTCAAAGGCTCAGGAAAGACTGAACTACCATTGTTGTCCCCAGTGATGCTGGGGATGAGGAGGGCTCTGTTTTGCACGCTTCAAAAGTGTAAATGAATAAACACAATGGTTTGTTTTCTGGTTTTAAAATATATCTTGTGACTTTGGAAGGGAATCATTCCCTGCTGTCAGTGCCTTCCATGGCAGTAACTTTGTGCCAGATCATATAGAAAATTGCTCTTAAGGAGCCTACATTTCTAGAACTTTTGGGGGGAAAGGGGATCCTAATTTCATCAATTAAATAATATATGAAGTAAGTGTCTATTGTAGCCATGCAGAGGAGTCAGGAAGCAAAACTGTGATGCAGAGTGAGCTACATGAACACACCATTTCATAGCATTGAAAACATGATACTGATTTGTGCAGATCACCCGTGTGTTTTGCAGGAACCAGCCAGATCAGCATATTGAAAAACATCTATTGGAGGAGACATCAAAGTTTTTGCTCAAAAAGGTGTAGATAGGAAAGGACATAGTAGGAAATAACTACTTTAATGATATTTAGGTTGCTGAATATTGCAACAGTTGACCTGTACTGGAATAATCTTATAACAGGAGCCCCCTGGGATTCTTCTGCTGTAGCAGACACACTGGCATCAGTTTATGTATTTTCTAGGCCACTACATTTCAAATAAGAGCAGTTTCATATTACTACTGTCAGTGATGCATTCTGAAAAAATAGTGAAAAAGACAAAAAGAAAACCTGTACAATTTTCCATCACAGTGACACCATTGTGGTATCAATAATATGAATCATCCATCTTGCAGTGGGGTTTTCCTGTGGTTAGCAGACAAGTGGCCAATGACCCTTCCCTTCAGCATATCTAATGTCACTGGCAGTACAGTTTTTATTCCATGTTTCAGCAAGACTTCTGCTTAGAATCACATTTAATAAAGACAAGGTAGTAATTCCTGGTAGATATAAGAGAATGATTCATAGATGGGCAGGTAGTTGGAAGAATCCCCCATAACTGTGATTTCACTATGCCCTTTAAGAAACATCCACTGGCAGTCACTCTCTTGGGACTGGTTTGCAAATGTGGCAGAGGAACTGCTGCATTTGCCTAGGAAATGTCACCCCAAAGTACCACAGTCAGTACAGGCAGCATGGTGTATGGAAAGGTGGGGATTATTGCACATCAGTTGGCAAGTCATATAAAGGACTTTTTATTTGAAATAGAGGACTTTAGAATATATCAAAATATTCTTAATTTCTGGAATCACTGGGGAGACAAAAAAAAACCCCAACAATATAGATATTGTAAATTTTTTCTATGACACTGGAGTGTAAACATAGAGATTTCTCTGAAAAAAATAAAAAAGTAAGAATTTTTCTTGGTTTCTGATCCTATTTGGGTTAAAATTTACTCCTTATAAAGTAAACGCCACTTCTTCTTGACACTGTTAAGAGTGTCATTCCTCAAGTGTAACTTGTAACTGATGCAGTAAACAAAATGTTGTTTTGTTAATACTACCATTTGCTCTTAAATCTTCTCACAGTTGCATGAAAACCTGTGTTTTGAAATTTAACCATTCCCATCACCTTTCTTATGATTCTGAAGGTTTGGGTGCATTTATCACTACTCTGAACATATAGAGCACAAATAACTTAGCAAGCAAGCAGCAAACACAAATTCTTCAATGGAAATGCTTTGAGTGACCCTGTGAGTGACTTCTATGTGAGTACCCCTCTGAAGGACATTGAATGGAGCAGACAGCTTACAGCATGGGAGAGTAAAATGTGAATGGGATGACATACAAGTGATGAAACTCAAGGGGAAAAAAGCAGGTGGAAATAGAAGAGGAGGAGCAAAAGTTCAGCTTCCCTAGGCAGCATCCCCACGCAGAGCAAAGGCTTCCTGTGAAGTTGCTCTTTGGGGGTGTAGCCTGCCATCTGCCTTGGAAGTGGTGGATTTTTAGGAGACATTAAAGGTGACAAAAGTCATTCAGAGCCCCTGCTTGTGTCTGTGCTGCACACCACCTCATGGGAATAGCTCTGGGGATTCAGACTCATGCTGCTTTGCTGACGAAACGTGTGTGTGGTTAGAAGCTCCTGTTCCACCTCAGTAGGATACTGCATGAGTGTGTAGGCATAGACGATTATCCTGGAGGAATTCAGCATTACTGTGCTAAATGTGTATTGCTCCTGAAGTGGGCACATTATGGACACAAAGCACATGCTGTAAGAGAGGGTTGCTATTTTCTCCTTTCAGAAGTATGGGGCCTTTTACCCTGTACCAGCATCAGGGCAGTGACGAGGTGCGACTCAGCTGCATGGTTTGGCAAAACCAAACCACCCCCTGAATCTCATCTGCAGCTATGTGACATGCACTGTGGTACATTGTGCAGTCAGTGTGGGCACCTACTGGCTACAAAGCCTGGGGAAGAGAGATTTTAGTATCATATTGGTTGCTGTGAATTGTTTTCTGTGTTATCTTGCATACATTCAAATATTTAATGAGTTATTTCTAAGTTCAAAGCCATGGCTCAGCCCATAAAAGTAATTCCAGTCTCTTGCAGTGGCAAGCAAAATAGCCATCCCCTTTTAACGCCCACTTGCCTCTGAGGTTCTTGCAAAAGCAGGAAACTTCAAGAATTTCAAGCTCAACAGCCTGAAAGAATAAACTTCCTCACATGATTTTTAGCACTTCCTAACTCTAACCACATGTGAGGTGTGCAAGAACAGCCTTTTACTTTATATTTGTAGTTGTGCTGATTCTAGAAACAGGAGAATAGGAGTGATGTGGTTAAAGTACTATATGAAATACAAGAGTGCTGATCCAAAAAAATTTTAAATGTCATGTTCAGTTCATGGCTTGTTCAGAGGTCTGGGAACAACTCCTATTTGTCTAAATTCCTTTATGCTTCACTGTGGGCAATTTTTCTTCCATTTCTATTTTTTGTAGCACAATGACATTTTAGTTTTGAATTAACCCACAATTTTGCTGAAAAAAAATATGCAAGCTTCACTTTGTATTAGAGAGCAGTTGCAGAGTAGAGCCCATGTTTTCAGGTTGTGTTCAGCACGTTTTGTTGGCATAATCCAGAAGCATGGGGAGCAGAAACAGTGCAGCTACCTGGCCTGCATCAGAGTACATCCCTCCTCCGCCCTCACTCTTAGGTGACTAACTTCACATAATTGAAGATTATTTTCTTTAATTCTCCTCATCATTATGCAAACAAAATTCCTGCTGTTAAATTGAAGATTCATGAGGGGCGAGTATTTGTGAATAATGTCTGAAATTGGATCAGTATTAACAGGGGAGGAAATAAATCGAAAATATTAATGTATTAGTGTATTAATGCAGTGAAGGAAGGTTGACTTTAGGCAAAGATGTTTTTCTCTGGTTATGGTGAAAAAAACAACTTTGTAGGAGTGTTACTTTCTATTACTCTTCTGTGTAATGAATGGATGCTCACAACAGAACAATTTTGGACTGGTGTTTTCTGCATTTTATTCCAGCACCTTTTATATTTTTTATATAATAAAAATATGAATTGGTTCCTATCAAGCTTACTCTTACATGGTGTTGGGTTTTGTAAACAAATAAGTCAGCTCTCTATTCACTGCAGTAGCTGGCACACAAATCTGTTTCCAGATCTTGAGTTGAGTTTGCAATGTTTATACTAAAAAAAAAAATATTCTTCATTGTGAGATATGTACAAATTATTTGAAAGTTAGGGGGATATTTCAAATACATATGTGTACAGCAATATATTTGCATGTTCACACTGCAATGTGGAGGAGCTTATTTTTTTATGCAGAGTTCTGTTTGACATAATGAGTTTGAAGTATACCAAATTAAATTAGTCTTCCCACATTAGATGATTTTTGTACGTTTTTAAAATTCGGTAGATTTTGAAAAAAGAGATTTAATTTTTCAAAGAAGTACTTCAATTTGCATGGTCATATACATATTAGGATATCAGAACGTCAAGTTATCTATCTAGGATCATTCTCTTTGATGTCAACAGGGGTTCTTATTGGGAGACTTGTGCTGTAACCCTATCAAGAACTGCTGATAGATAGAAGGTATTGCTGAATCTTTAGAAAAGAGCTTCCCACCTTGAATTTCTTTCTTGAAGTTCTGTAGGAAAATATGTTCCAAGAAAGGTTTTTTATATGCTTTCAGTCCAAGGTAATAAACTCTGTATATAGTTTTCTGTCATTAAATTGAGAGGTTTTAGGGTGGCATCTGGAGCATGGGGTTCCCTGCACTGTCACTGTACTTGGATGCCAACAGCTGCTGGTAGCAATGTCTTCCATAGCTAACTGTATGCAGCCATCTCTTCTGTAGCTTTCTACCTGTTTATTTTTGGAAGTAGGTGTGATGGATGGATCAGGGCAAGGATTGTGCCACACTTCTTTTTTTTTTTTTTTTCCATTTTTTTCTTAGGCTTCTAGTTTGTCTGTTGTTAAACAATGATGTTGGTCTGAGTGGGCATTTGTGTTGATCCTGTGTGGTGGTTATTATGGTTTATGGTCAGGGAGTCCCTGAAATTGTCCAAACAGTGGCAGCTCAAGGCTGTCATGGGAACTGTATCTTACCTATGGTAGTTCCAGAAATCACGGTGAGTCATTGTAGAAAAACTGTTCCAAGAAGATAATACAATGACTCTCTGGGAAATGTGGGAAAATGTATCATACAGCTAAAAGGAAAGAAAACATAGGAAGTGGTTGTTTCAACTTCAGCACAGATTTGTTGTAGTGCTACTGACATTGCCTTTTTTGAGTTAAGAGCATTTTGCATTACTTGCATAAAATTTTATTAAAAACTACGTATAATGTGTGTACTGACTGAAGTTTATAAACCTGCTACATTGCTTGCCCTTTTCTGAAAGTGCTTCTTTATTATTTCATGTTATTTTGTCAGACATCTGATTTGTATAACTGAACACAGGGCACTTGCCTTCATTTTAAGGGTAATAAACAAGGCACACTTTTAAAACCAACAAAACATTTTTAAATAGTAGACAATTTTTTAAATTATTTTGTCCACTGCATTCAATACCATTTTTACTTTCTCTGCAGTTAGCTTCCATGTGCTTGAAAGAGAAAGAGAGTGGGAAAGCAAGCTTTGCTGCAGAAAAAAAAAAAAGAAATCAAAGCCAACCACCAACAGCTTTTTGAAAAAGAGTGTTCTGGTTGTTATAAAACATGTATATAACTGACAACTGATATTATCCACTGGTGAGATATTGTTCATACATCTACAGCATAACATTACCAGAAAAATCATGCTGGTTATCAATCCACATGTGCTCAATGCAGTTTGAGGATTGTGAGAATGCCATGTATATCTTTTATCATGTCACTGTAACCCCTCACCTCCCACTAGTTCTCCAGACACACTCCCCACTATGTTATCTCCCCTTTGATGCACATATCAACCCATTTCACCTCTGGTATTTTTCACCTGAATATGGACCATGCTGTGATTCTTGACTGACAGTGGTTGAGCACGAAGTCCTGTGTTTGGGGAAAGGACTGGCTTTCTGCTTCGCATTGCCAGCCTGTGGGTTTCAGTCTTGCCAGGATAAGAATTCTCACAGTGTTGAGGAGGTCAGCTGTGCCTGTGTGGGAAATGCCTATATGAGCCCATTTTCCCCACACACACCACACTGACCAGATGCTGTGTGGCCATTTTCATCTGTCTTGGAGCCCAAACCAAAATATGCTCCCCCTTTACAGGTACTGCTTCCTCATATATGATGCCAAGCCATGCAAACATGTAGCTTTGGGGTTACTCAAGAGTGTTAGCAGAGAAAATTGGTGTCTGCCTACAATAAATACGCTTTATAGAAACCTTCATGGCTGTGTTTGCACTGTACTAACCACAGTGAAGGAATGGCTTTGGCTACTCAAACTAGCTACCATAAGTACTGTTATTGCTATCTCTTAGTAGAAGGGAGCTTGTGGAGAGCTGCAGAAAGCAACCAAGAAGAAAGGTACATTCTCTCTGAGATAAACCCTTTGAGGTTCCAGCAGCCTGTGCTTGTCCTCAGACTTCACATCATGAATGGCGTCCTCAGGCTCCTCATCAGGCATGGTGGTGATGACATGAGGTGCTATTCTGGCAGATACAAACTGGAATGAAACCAAAAATATAATTTATCAGAGTTGCAGCTAATTGAAGGTGTGTGATGTTGCTGATTTTGCCTGGATGAAAATCAGGAACTTTGGAAGTGGAAAAGCTCTCTGCTACACCACATGGTACTCTATCTCAGTCACTAACAGCTTCTTTTCCAACCTTTCAAAGGGCGAAAGGGACCTATGCATTTTTCACATCAGTACTTTCTCAGTTGTTTAGTCTTGCCTCATATAGGCTGCACATGTTTAACAGTATTTCTAGAATACACGTAAGACTTTTTTTTCCTGCCTCAGCTTCCCGTCTCAACATGGCTTGGAGGAGAGACTGGAGACGAGAAACTGGTAGAATTATATTTGTAGACATATGTCTCCAGAACAACTTGACTCCAGAAAATACAGCACAACAGATATGCTTTGGTAGCAATAATTGGAATATTTATACAATTTGAGAGGAGGAAAGGGGAAAGGAAGTGATATCCCCAGCATAATGGCCACGTTCTTAGCAAGAGGTAATTGGTATGGTTCCAGTGATTTGCCTAATTTTCATGGAACTGTTTGATTTAGACCAATAAGAGATGAATCAAGTTGATGGCTATGAAATACGTGGGTTGATCACTTAACCCATCACCAGCATGAACACACCACAGAAAAGCAGACACCTTTTTTCTGCAGCAACCAAGCTTTGGTTTTGAGGCCTCTGTCTAGGTTCTGGTTAAGACCAGCTTGGGTACCTGCTTAAAAGGATTGTGGCAGTATGTGAGGGTATGGCCAATATCACTTTATCTTAACATCATCTTGCTTATGATTTTACATAATTCTTCTTTTTCATGCCATGTTTAACATTCTGCTAGGTCAGATGAAGTCAGGGGTCAGGGGTGTGCTTGATTTAATACAACTGGATGGTTTCCCTGGTTTTTGTCCCTTCCTTTTGGTGTCCTGTCATTTGAATTTTATGTTTTTGCCTTTATTTCTTGAGACAACTTTTCTGGGTATCATTTTCTCTGCTGTGTTGGTCCTTTATGCTGGTACAGATTGCATTTGTTCATCTAAAATGCCTGTCCTGCACAATTTCCATCATTTTTACGGTCTTACATTTTGTCATTTTCTGCTTGAGTTTGGTTGTGGTTTGTTATGTTTTGACAGCGGTTTGTCATATAGCTGTGAATAACCTCTTTGGTTTGCTTTTAAAACTTTCTTCTTTGCAGTTGTTGAACAAAGTTAACTGAACTACTCTTTCTTCAAACAGAGTGATTAGCACAGACAGGAGTGTAAGTGGCTGTGTACTGCAAGCAGGCAAACCATTTGTTCTGCCTTTTTTTTGCATTCAGAGCATAGAATTTTTATGCAAACACAAATACTCTCTTTTCTAAATATTCATCATGTGAGTGATGGTTTTGATTTATAAGACATGGAAGTTTTAGAGTTAAAACTGCAGCTTCCTCCTCTAAGGTATGTCTTTTTGTCTGTGGAACAAGAATATGCATAACCCACCTAAACATTTCTTACCTCCAACCTAAAAAAATCAGCTTAGACTGTATGCTTCCTGATAAATCTGCCTGCCATGAAAAATTCTGAATTTTTTAATGTGAGGTGAGGGTCTGGCCTGCTCTGTACTATTAGAAATCTAATTCAGTTGTTTGAACAATAAATTGTATGGGCTCTGAGTTTTCATTTTAGAATCGAGTAGCAGGCTCCCTAAGTACTTAGTGTTGTCAATGGATACAGAGAAAAAAATTAAAGCTTGAAGCTGGTACAGAACTGTGCAGGGTTGGTGCTCTGCTATTTGTGCTTCAGCTTGAGACACTGGTTATGAGACCTGCAGGAAAGGAGCTGAGAGTTGAAGTTGACTGTGAGCCAGCAATGTGCCACTGCAGCAAAGAAATCAACAGCCTCCTGGGCTGCATGAGGGAGAGTCTGAGGGAGGTGATCTTTCCCTCAGCAATGGTGAGAAACATCTGGAGTAGGATAGTCAGTTTGGACTCACCATTTAGAAGCAAGACATGGATATACTGGAATGAGTCCAGAAAAGAAACATGAATATGATTAAGAGCTTGGAGGATTTGCTGTATGAGGAGAGGCTGAGAGAGCTGAGACTGTGCAGCCTGGAGAAGCCTATAATGTGTGTAAATATATGATGAGGACAGAGTAAAGAAAAAGATAGAGTCAGACTTCTCAGTATTGCCCAGTGTAATGCAAGAGGCAGTGAGCACAAAGTGAAAATTCCATTTAAACACAAGAAAAACTGTTTTCCTTCAAAGGTGGTCAAACACTTGCACAGGTTACCCAGAGTGGTTGTGAAGGCTTCATCTTTGGAGACTCTCAGGACCCAGTTGGACACAGCCCTAGAAAAGCCACTGCAGATGCCCCTTCTCTGAGTGGAGGGTGGGATGATTTCCAGAGGTGCTCTCCAATTTCACAGGTGCTATCCTGTGAAAGGGATCTTAGACTCTGCTGCTTGCTCTCTACATTCCCTGGTCCAGAATCTCTTAGCCTAAGGCTGAAATACTCAAGATCTGATGAATGAATTTTGTACTAAGCAGTTCTTTAAAGACTGGTGGTCAGCTGCCAGTGTAATAAGAAAAAGGTTGGGAGGAGATTTTATTGTAGGCTGGCTGAACCTTAATTAAAAATTACTATAATGCAGTTTAGCTTTGTGCTGAGACATATAGAGGGTTTTACAGTTCTTTTCTGAATGTTTTTACCAAAATGAATGGTAGTGAAATATTGTCTCTCTTCAGAGGGATGAAGGATTTAAGACTGAGATGCAGATTATGTGTCTGTTGAGAACAAGGGTCATAAGGTGGGGGGAGTAAAGCTGAGGTCTCATTGTCATGGTTTCTGTTACTTGCTCTTGACTCAAGTATGTTTTAGAGGATTGAAGTGCAGGTTACACTCTTTCGAGAAAAGGAAATACACTGTCAAGTGAATCAAATTATACACACAAATCCTCACCAGGGTAAAATGTTGTTAGAAAATACACAGAGAGAAAAGGCACAGTCAGACTTAACACAATGATTGAATTGCACAGTCTAGAAGGAATTGGGGAGAAAAAAACCTGTATATTTGCAACTTTATAAGCTTTAATATTTTGGGTTATAGCCTTTAACTGTAGGCAAGGTTGTTGATATAAAAGAAATGAGATACTGCAGATACCATGAAAGTGTCATGGATCTAAACAAAACCATTGGGTTCTGGTTATGGGAAGGATTCAATTCACTCAGTAACAATACTGAATCCATGTTACACATCCCAGTTTGTAACTTTGATACAAAATTGAGAACAAAGGCAAATTGGTTAGATACATTGGATTTCCACAATATCCAAAAGGTGCTGTGGAGATCATTAAAAATAAAAGCACAATTTTAAGTACACAGGCAGAATATATATAATACACTAATTTTACTCCTAAAAAGGTGTGCTTTTGCAATATGGAGGTACTACTTCCACTCTCTTCCAAACTTCATGGTGTTCCAAATTTATCATGAGTGTGGATTATGCGGATGTTCTCGGAATGTGCAAATACAATGTAGTATATTACTAGTATAATACTATTAAAAGTACACTAGTGTACTCTGATACAGTATTATCATTATTACTATTGCACAGATTTTATATAATACTTTTACTCTTAATATTTAATAACTAAAAATAAATAGAATTTTTTATAGGTGGAAATTAATCATACATTCTAATTTTTCTTCTAAAAGTAATCTACATGATAGAAGCCCAATCTTACACACTAGATAGGGATTAAAAAAGGATAGGTCTGTGTATGCCAGATTCTGCCTTGGATACATGTGGGTGGTTTAATCAACATGGCCCACATGTCTCTGAGGCAGAATTTGGACTTATTAGACTGCTTTTTCACTGCCTTCCATGCCACACTATCATATTTGACAGAAGCTTTTCCTAGGAATTGACAGATTTGTGTTGTTTCGGTTTGAATCCACTCTGCAGATAAGGTCTTACAGAGGTGGAGGTCCCGTGAGCATCCTGCCTTGCAGCCCTTCCAGAGAGCAAGTCACAGCACTGGAAACTGGAGCTTTGCTGCTGTCCATCTTCAGGGAGGGCTCCCTCCCTCCACATCCCAGCCAGATGGACTGTGTCTGGAACAGAACACAGCTGATGTGCTCTTTCAGTGGGACAATTTTGGGCAAATAGAAGTGTAGGCAGAGTAACAGCAGTGATATTACCATGTAACTCCATGAAGTTTTGTTCTGTGTGTGCTGATTTGTTTACTTCAGTTACAGAAACGTATGTAAATGAACATGTCTGACCCACATTGATGTTAGTTAGCCATGCCCAGAGATGTCAATTAACAATTAACAGAAAGCTCATGCTCTCTTTTGCACTGCCCGGGAAGTTTCATTTGCAATCAATGGGCTGTTGTCTCCTGGCTTCCCTAGTCCCTGCATCTGGCTGAGGAGAGTTAGTTACATCTCCATTTAATTACTGAGATCCATCTGTGATAATCTTTCAAGCAAGAGACTCACATAGTCTTCCTAGAGCTTTATGGGACAGCTCAACATTTTGTTTTGGGAGCCAAAAAAAACCCCCACAGCCCTAACCAGCAGAGTTCCTCAAGCCCATCTATAGCATGTCGATGAGATAATCAGCTGCAGGCTGCACCAGAGCTTCCAGAGCTCCTTTGAACTATAGGCAGAGGGTGTTTTTTTCATTCTGTT
This sequence comes from Drymodes brunneopygia, assembly GCA_013400955.1. Classification (NCBI taxonomy): domain Eukaryota; kingdom Metazoa; phylum Chordata; class Aves; order Passeriformes; family Petroicidae; genus Drymodes; species Drymodes brunneopygia. Next base: position 2,045,888 of record VZTZ01030498.1, read on the forward strand.
GCTGATTCTGTGGAACTTTTAAAGGCTTTTTATATTTTATATTTTTTAGGTTTATTCGTTTCTGTTTTATTACTTATTTTATAACCTAGCTTTAATTAAAGACAGAGGACTTGACAGGACTTTCACATTTCAAACTGCAAAAAAACAGCCTGAACGCAATAAAACCAGTATTTTTATTTCACTGATTAACACTTCCATTGTTTCTTTTCTACACCAGCTTGGCAGTTACTTTAGATGGTATATATGCTAAATCCAAATGTCTGATCCTGAGAGCTTCTACTGTAAATGCAACACATGAGCAGTTCAGTGAGCAAGGAGGAGTTTGCTATCAAGCCCTGCTTCTGCAAAGAGGCTGTGACCCTTCATTCTGTAGAGAAAGCATGGAGATTTTGACAGCCTATCTTTGGCACACAAAGGGAGGAAATGTTCCTCTATTCCTATTCCTAGCCCACAAATAATACCAGTTTCCTGTGAACTAGAAAAACACGTTTACCTTCTATTTTTTTCAAATCTTCCTTGGGGAAAAAAGCCCCAACCATCCATTAGCACCATCACCACCGCACTGTGTGGTGGTACCAAAATTATATTGCAAACTATTTTTTCAGCTGGCTTTCTACCCATAGCTCATCTGAGGCTTGGAAAAACCCTGAACTTCACAAGTTATGGACAATCCCATCTGGAGATCATTGGACTTTTTGGCTCAGTTTGGGATGGAAAAATAATTCTAGAATTAAACATATTCCTGATAGAATGAAGTGTTTTATGCTCAGGCAAACATATCTAAAGGGGAACATAAACTGAAGGAACAGGGTGAGAGAGGGACATCCTAATCATCATTGTTGCATGCCCAGGCCAAAAAGCAGGTGTGACCTCAGTACATCCCTGCTTGAGAGGCAGGCCTTGGGCTGTTCAATATGTCAGATGGTTTCATTCCATTTTTTAGAATTCCCCAGGTGTGATACTTGAGGAATTATATATAATATAACTGTTACTGGCCAATAAAGCTTCTTGCCTACATTCACAGATTGAATTAATTGATTTCTGGACCACTCATATTTGAGGTGATGTGCCACAAATCTATCTTACTTAAGTTCTAAATTTTTTTTTGTCTCTGATCCATGGAAAAGTTGCATGGAATCACATTTAGCCAAGCTGTCTTGCTACCAAATAAGCTAAAGTTACGTCATGCCAGTAGATGACAGCATTCTTTTTTGTGCAAAATATTCATTTCAGATACGCCTTTCTTATAGACATTTTCATATAAATAACTATTTCTTATTGTTAAATCCAGCTGATCTTTGTCACTTTGCTTTGCTATCTGGGCAACTGCAAGCAAAATCAAACAAAGATTAAGTGGCAGTGCCTACTTCTCATAAGAAATCCTCCCTCAGCTAGGGAGGAATGCTGCCCAGGACAAAATGATAATTTAAAGCAGCATTCCAGTGATCTGGAATTAATGCCTGAATGCTGAGGAGCAGGTGATTTTTCCTTCTAGTATATACAGTATCTTGCAATGTGGGGTGTCACATTTCACACTATTAATGGTCTTTTCTAGGTAATGAGACATTAAAAACCTGTTATTATTTGTATAGATGAAAGTATTTTTTCTGTGTTATAAAAGTACTGCAAGTTTGCTTTTTAAATGTTTAAAAATCTGTATACTTTGGAGTAGGGTTGCTCACCCTTGTGGTAGAGGTATCCCTTTTGCTCTCTTTGTGGAAATCTGACTGAATTTAGCAGATTTTTAAATAGTTTGGGGAAAAGAAAGGCACACATTCTCAGGTATTCAGTGCAGGCTACTAGAGTTTGATAGATAAAATTTCCAAGGTCTCCCTTCCCAGGAACATTGTAGGAGCTCAGTGGGGCATCCATGTGCCAACTACATAGAGTAACTAGATATTTTGCAGCTCAGGGCTATGTGGAATCATGGTAATTTCCATTACAAAACCCACAGGGAAGGCTCAGCCAGTGGCTCATACAAGAGCAGGAAACCCTTCCTTCTACACTGCCGGAAGATGCGCCTGGGATCCAGGTGGCCTTAAGAAGGAAGGAACTTGACCTGAATGTAGAGGAAAGAAAAGGGAAGAGGAGGGGGGAAAAAAGATTAGGGTAAAAATAGGGACCAGATGACATTGATATTCTGGAGGAGAAAGAAATAGTAACTGGGAGATGAAAGGAGAAGATGGAGGATAATTGAGTAAGGGCGAGTTGGAAGTCAACGAGAAAAATACAGGAAATGGGGATGTGTTTGGCTGGGTGAGGAAAGAGGAAAGAGGTCCTCTTGACTGGCTGATTAGAAGCTGAAGGAAGGAAGGAAGAAAGGAAAGATGGGAATAATTTGGAGGCAGAATCTGCTTTTACGAGGAGACAGAGTGGGAAAAAGTGCAGAGAGAGAATTTGGGGGGTGGAGGGGGCTAACCCACAAAATCAATATCCAGGAGTGCTTAGGCTGCTAAGGCAGGGAGGCTGGAACAAGGAGCTGTGGAAGTCTGGCTGGGTAGGGAGCGCAACTGAAAAAGTATGTGTGAAGTTGGCATTTTGGGCACCATGGAGGAGAACGAGGAAACTGAGACTAAATAACTGGGCCTTCTTATTTAGGAGTGAAGAAATCATGCAGATTTAGGATAGGTTAATGAGTTTCCTTGAGCAAAAGAGAAAGAGGCAGCATTTGAGGAGGGTGAGAAGACAGGGAGATACTGGGAATTGAGCAGTGAGCTTGGAAGATAACCAACCAACCATAAGCTGAGAAAACAGACAATTGGACCATGGGGGTGGGTGAGAAAAAGACTGGAGAAAGAATAAAGCCCTGACATTAAGAAAGGAAATTACAAGAACTTCTCCAAACTCAAACTGCTTCTGCAAATGCTCAGCTCAGAGCTCCTGTGACTAAGATCTGTGTGCTGGCTCTGAGGGCTCCATGTGATGCTCCTTTAGGGAAGTGTGGTGTGCTGTGGTGTGTGGTGTGCTGTGGTGTGGTGTACATACACAGACACACAGTCTTGAACATGTATGCTGTGGGCTAAAAGCCAAGCTCTAAAATATGAAGGAATTCCAATTGCAGTAGCACATAAAACTTCATTCAGCTCCATTGGTGCTATTGGATGTGCTGTTTAGACTATACCTTCCATTATTGCTGTGACTGCCACTGGGGAATTGCAAACCCAAGGCCAGGCTGGCACACAGTTTGCCCTGTGCTCTGCGAGGGGTGAGTTCACTTCCCTGGCACAAGGCTGGCTGGACCACGTCCTGAAGTGGCCACAAGTGTCCAGTTGTTCCATAATTCTGCCTTCACATTGTTTGGGGTCCTCCTAGAAAGTATCCTACTATCTCTAACAGAAGATACATGGTGTTGCTGAAATCTTGCTGACATGAACAGTGGCAGGCACAGTGGAGTGTGTACATCCACACATAATCGCGTCGATCTACTGCAAGTGGGGAAGGAGAAGCACCTTCTCCATGTTCCCATTCTTTTGGCCAGAAATGGATTGTAAATGCATGCAGCAGAGCAGGGACTGCACACACATATGTGCTTGCATACTCATCTACACAATTATGTCTTGGAAGAGAAAAATTAAAGGAAAAGTCCTCTGCACTAAAAAACACACAAAGTTGGGATGATCTCTAGGCCTCATAAGAGCTATTCCACAGCCTTTTGTTATTCTTGGAAATGCCATCTCCTGCACAAAAACCCCTTGTTACTGCTGTAGAATTTCATGTTTATCCTAGAAATGAAATGATCTTTTTAAGCCATTGAGTGCTTTGGGAAGAGAACCAAAACCTTGAACATGCTTCAGTCTTTCATGGCAAAGCAACATAGTAAGCTGAGTTCAGGTCTGCTCATTAACACTGATTTCCATTACTGGCTGAATATTTAGCTATAAACATTTAGTCTGGATATTTGCATTAGTTATTTTCAGTTTTACAGACCAACAGGGTCCGCATGTGCATCTGTCATGGAAAATGAGGTTCCATGGAGCACATCCTTGTGTGCGCCTCTATTCCTCTTCATCATTTTGGTCTCCCACTTTGTTCTTCACAGTAGCATATCCCTGTGGCAAACACAGATAACACCTACCAGGAAATAATTTTCATTAAAATGCTTACTAGTAATAAGAATAAATTATTTAATGTATTTCTAGCCTTCTTTAATGTGTTGTGGCTGTAAATACAGGGCAAAAAGGAAGACCACATGACCATGCTACTTTGGGAACAGTCTGTAAACTGCAGTTAAATAGTTTCAAGATATTTATGCAGTGCATAAGTCACATGAATAGGGGTTTATCACAATCAGTAGGAATGCTGGATTTTCATATCACCCATTTGCTGCTTAAGATGATTAGCAGGAAATTTAATTTGCACTAATTAGCCTTAGGGGAGCAAGAAATTAACTTGATGGGTAAATTTCACTTTTTACGATATACCACACCAACATGAAGAAATTTGAGTTAAACCATGAATTAAATCCTATGCTAATACACTGGACTTCAGTTTTTCTAAAGTAAATTAAAAGACTGTAAAAAATTATTATATGAATGGTTAGTGGGTGGGGTTTTTTAGGATCTAGAGTCATATAAGAGTCTTTCAATGTATTCACTGAATTGTCAGCCACTTCCAGAGAGTGTGGTATATTTTTGTACATTAAACTACACTGATATCTGATATTACAGCAAAAGCTTTAACAAGTCCTAATTTTCTGTATTTGCATATTTTCATTATTCCATATGCATTGTGATTGCCATCACAATATTCCACATTGCAATGCACAGAACAAACACAATATTCACAGAATTATAGTGAACATCCCTTATTTTTTAATTTGCAACACCCATTTGAAAATGCATTTTTAGGTTCAGGAGCCTTTGTTCACATGCTGGCAACATTTCTATGAAAATAGTTTTTTTAGAAATCACTCTCAAAAATATGCAACAAATGAGGGAGGCAAGAGTCACCACATAGTCCTAATAGACAAATTAGAATTAGGAGCTAATAAACTCTAATCTTGCCTGTGGATGGTGACTTTTCTACCTCATTCTTCCAAGAGACCATTTAGATTGCTTGTTTTTCCCTGTAAAATGGAGGCAGATTTTATGTATCCACCACTCAAAATTACTGTGGATTGATTAATGCTTGCAGAGCAATGAGTCATTTGGTATGGAAGTATCCATCTATTATAAATTGAAGTGTTCTCTTATAGCAGGCTTGTGGTTACATTCAGATTTATCTGTAAAGAAGGAGATGGAAAGTATCAGTTGCATATGTGATAATTGCCTTTGATATCAGTGCTGCTTCTATTTTGTGCATCTGAAGCATACTCAGGAGCTCACTGTCACTACTGCATTTTTGGAATTAGACCTTGTAAAACTTACCTGACACTACCACTGAAGTGAGAGATGTGATTTCAGTGGGAGTTTGCCCAACTAAACAATTCTGCATTGGGTACCTTCAGTGCTGACTTTGGGGTTTAGGTGGTGCATGTATGAGAGTTCAGATGTCTGCTCAGACTTTCTAGCCTATGACATTAATACTGGTCTAAAGAGAGATCTCAGACAGATCTGTGGGTAGTCATATATTGTATAATATCCTAGTTTTCCATTCTCAGGTCCTCCTTCAATCCCCAGTACTCTGATTTCTCAGTAGTAGCCCTTCTGTTGAATCAAGAGTGCAGTGCATGTGTGTGTGTACATGTATGGGTGGGTATTTTTAAATATACGTGTGCCCTCACACAAACAAACATATATGTGTACACAACCCCCTTACATAAAAGTGCTTTGCTTTTTTGGGTGTAGAAGTATATTTCTGTCAATACTACCACTTGTATTTATACACATACGGGTAATATTCAGCTTTCAGTAGTAATTGACATCATGTGGGTTTTTGTGTAGTAATTACTTCGGGACAAAAAACCTTGCAGATGGTTTCAAGAGTGACTCTAACTTGCCATAAATGTAAAAAGATTAAATATGATGAGCCCACTCCCTCTGAATGGAGTCAGCCATTTTCATTGATTTCAGTGGGAGCAGGCACAACTTTGTCTCTACAAAAGGGAGAGAACATGTATTATATTCGTTAAATGAAAGTTTGATTTCATTGCACTTAAAATTATTCATGTGCTGTTAGCAAATGGTTTGAGATTTTATAACCTGGAGCATTTGCTGAATTCTGCTTTGTATTTTCCTCACAGCAATTGGAAGAACCCTCATTCCTCGTTATTTTAGCACTGTCTTTGAAGGAGGTGTAACAGACCTGTATTACATTCTCAAGCACTCAAAAGAGTCATACCACAACTCATCCATCACAGTGGACTGTGATCAATGCACCATGGTCACTCAGCATGGAAAACCCATGTTTACCAAGGTAACAGGGAAGACTCAATAAAACATGTTGGTTTTTGGTTTTCTTTTTCTTTTTTAGTGTGTATAAGGGTGAAAAATATTGGCTGTTGAATTTTTCTGGTAGACTGAGATTATTTCTAATACTGAAAGCCCTTGGAGCCATTTAATTACTGTTTTCTATATTCATTATGTGACTGGAAAATTCTGTGGGTATCTCCTGTAATTCTCCCAGAAAGATTGCAAGAGAAGCACATAATGTCAGGTTGCCAGAACTATCAGTTTAATGTGAATTAAATTCAGCCTGCCCATCTCCTTTTCTCTGGGTTTGATTTTTAAGCTACAATGATATTTCACATTGTTGGTACCTAGCATTTGGGATGGCATGCATTACATTTGATACTTACCTAGTACAAGGACTATAGATGTCCAGGAAAATACTGAGTTAGTACCAGTAGGTTAATATACAGTAGGATGCCAGTCCAAAGGGGAATGAAGTCAATGGAAGGAGTCAATTGATTCAAACACGCTCTAGATCAAACAGTTAGTGAATATTCAATATTTATAATTGATAGTGAATTATCTTCATGCATAGGGCACATCTAGTCCTGTAATTAAAATGGGTGCTATATATGTATATAAAAAAGCACTACCAAAAGGGTGAAAAATAAAAATTGAAACAAAAATTTTCTTATATTAAAAAAAAAATCAGTAAACTGTTTCCAAAATGGAAGCGAATACATTTTAATATATTAACAGTAAATAATGATAACAGGAAACAACAATTTTCCATCTTGTACCTGTTCATCTTTAACTTTTTCATAAAGAAAAGAGCAAAAGGAGAAGGTAGCTAATCTGTGTTGCCCTTGATCTGTAGGATTTGTGAAGATCTTAATTTTAAGTCACTGGCTGTTGACAGCACCATGACCAGAGTGTACATGCTGTTTTAGCATGTATGGGAGTCCCATCCCTCTGCAGGGCCTGCCCTGCCATCTCCCCTTGGGGTGGGGCTCAGGGAGAAGAAGCTGCTGGTGTGTGGTGCACTGGAGAGCCAGGAAGTGTGAGCCCACTCCAGCCACTGTGGCTCACACAGACAGACAGACAGAGAGACCTGATACTCCTATTAGCACCTCTTTGCCACCTGACTGCTCGTGAGGAGCTGTGAGTCCTGGCCATGTGCAGGAGATGTGCCTCAGTTACACAGTGGCTGCTTCACTGCTGAGCTCCCTAAAGCCATTTCTGTCATTTCCCTTTGTGTTAGCTTTAATGCAATAGCAAATAAAAGGGAGTTGGTTTGGCTTTTTCTGACCAGTAAATACAGAGCACTGTTCTCAATTCAATTAGATTATTTTACTTATCATGGCAGCACATGACAGGGTTGTTATCTGGGAAAGGAGGTTAGCATCCAGCAGTCGAAGTTGGACAAACAGCATGGACTGGGCTGGGTGCCCACCTCGTGTGAGGGAGCCACAGTTGCCACAGTGGCCCTGTCCTGTTGTGTGCAGTGGGTCTCTGTGTCTGCTGCAGCCCTGGCAGTGCACAGCTTGCCTCAGCCTTGACGTTTCTCTGGCAGATTCCAATATAAACCTCTGTGTCCTGGTAGAAAAGTTCAGGTGGGGATGTGATTTGGATTCTAGGAGAAAAATTAGGAGGGTTTAATGCCTGTATGTTTAAAATATGACTTGTGAGCAACTCTGAAATAAAACCAGTAGTTGGTGGAATAGGGGAGAATATATTACTCTCTCAAAAATAAGTTAAAGCTGAATGTTGTCTCAGCTGGCTTGTTTAACTTCTAGCAGAGAGTCCAAGGGCACAGATCTTGTACCCAAAGGTAAACTCTTCTCACAGCAACAGTGCTGGGACAAAGTAGATCTCCCATAATAAGCACCACTGCAGTGGGCTTTGTAGCTCCTTAGATAATATCTGAATTTGACCCAGTGAAACTATCATGGGCAGGGGGGAGTTTAATGCAAAAATACAAATTGTTTCAGTTTCACAAGCAAATTCTAAGCTGCAAATTCACTAACTTCTAATAGAATAGACTGAAACAGTTTTCATTATGTATTGAATCAAGAATCCACAGAATCAAGAATCAAATGTTTTTTATTCATTTCAACATTTTGCTAGTTAGAGCAACTCACTGCACACAGCAGTATTGGATGAACATATAAAATGGCATTTCCAATTTTTTTCAAACAAATATGGCCAGAACATGCCTAGCAGTAAGAATATGAATAGTCCAGCTTGTCTTCAGAGGCTAAGAGGTCCTTGTAAAATGTCACACACTTAAAAATAGTTTTATCAAGATATAAATAAATAGTTTAAAGAATTTATAACAGTTTAATGGCATAAATAAAATGTTGTAAAAAATGAAGCCAAGATTACTATGTTTGTTTACCTGGGAGATGCTCCACTTTTTTCTTCAGGTAAACAAAAGTTTTAGGAGTCCTAAGTCTCTGTTTTCACCGTGTTTACTCCAACTCTGGCACTCCCACTTCATGTGAAGGCAAATTGTTTTTTCTGCAATTATCAATGATTATGTTTCCCAGTAAAATGGCAGAGGTGGGCATTGCCTTCACCACTAAAGCCGTGAGCACCCTGTGTGCTCCCTAATCTCTTCCTGCTCCCAACAGTGTGGCCATCAGCTGGATTTTATTGGTGAAACCCTTGAAACTCAGTGATTTTAATCCCTACTAATAATATCAGGCATTGCTCAGATTTGTATATGCTTTAGGCTTCTTTTCAAGCAACAACTCATGTTTGAGAAATGGTAGTTAATAAAGGGGGAACACTTCTAAAGATGCCCAGTGTTAGGGGAATGAGATTGTGAGCAGTAATGCACAGGACCAAAGCTGGTTTTCATAGGCACAAGCAGTTGAATTTCCTACAATTAATAAGTGCAGTGAAGGGGTTAAAAAGCTATTGGTTAGTTTGAGAAATGTTCTTTTTTAGTTTTTTCCTGGCCTAGTCTAGAGCAACCACGTGATACACTGAATGCCTGCCAGCCTCTTTCTTGTTGATCCTCCGGAGACCATCTGTGCTGGGGGCATTGATTAGAGTGTGTCTGCTGGGATTACATCTTTTCTGTTGCCATGCCAACTAATCAGCTGATTTTGGTTACCACAGAAACAAAATGTCAGAGCTCACAGTACGGTAACATGAATTCAGCACAACAGAAAATGTTTTCTTAATTGGAGACCCTTTTGATTTTTTGGATTCTATGTAAAAGGCAGCTTTCGGGGAAAAAAATAGCCCTTTTATAAGAAGAACTGTGCCAATTTTATTGATTAAAAGAAATGTGTAAAATTCTACTTTACATAAGGAAATTAAATTCCTTTATAAGATGTATAAATTTTTACCACTGTAATATGAGGAATGTGATTAAGTTTTTCTATTAACATTTGTTAATGCCGGTGCCTAAAATCTGCTAAGAGCTTTGGCAGTGTGAGCTTAAGAGAAGAAACATTTGAGAAGCCTAAGGTATTATTATAAAAAATTGTTTTAAACCTGAAGTATTTTCACATTAACTGATCAGTAACTGGGATCTTTGGCCTCAGCACAGTAACACTAACATAAAATATTTTTCTTCTGTGAATCCTTATGTGTGCATGTGTACTCCTGTGTAATTTCTCATCATAGTGCAGGGGATGTGCAAATCAAAATAAAGGTGAAACATAAGGCACATTAAATATATGAAGGGATCACTGAGCTGTGTTGGAAAGGGCAGATGAGAACCTGTTGCAAGATTCTCCTTCAGAGGTCTACAGGAATTTGCCTATATAGTATGCCTGTTAAAATTACCTATGTGTTTTTGCAGAAACAATAAGGAGGAAAAACTATAAGGACATTAAGTGAACTGTTGACCAGAAAAGCCACACATTGACCAAGTGAGAGCTGGCCAAGCCTGAGTTGGAGCTTTTAAAAAGGCTCAACAGACTCAGCTGAATCTGGGATGGTTATTTTTCAATCAAGTACTAGCTGTATTGAAATTAAAGTTGCAGAAACCCTTTCTTTTGAAAGCCGTTACACCCTGTTTCCACAATATCTCTGTACCCTGCACTTACAAGTTTACTATGAACAGGAATTTTAAGTCTAAATATCCAATTAAAAAAAATCAACAGTGGTAGTTAATTTTCAAATCAGACCTAATTTTCAATACTCCACAGTACGCCCAGTTAAGATACCATACTAGGCTTGTATTTTTCACCTTAAAGCAGACCACAACCACGTACGTTTTCCACATAAAATTCTGGAGAGTTGTTTAAAAGTCTCCAGTAATTTATTTTATTTTTCATTTATAGGTAGTACCCACTTGCTGCATTTATTCCTCCTGTATTTTCTGTCCTTTCTTAGACAAGATTCCTCACAAAGCTATGTGAGCCACTTTCTGTGGCAGTAGTTCCATTGTCCTGGCTCGCCCCTGCTTCCCTCTCTCTCAAACCTGTGGGCAATGCAGCTCTTAGAGCCCCATGGCAGGCACCCATCTGGCTTTCCTTGGAAGGGGGGATTAATAAAACTAGATAAGAGGAAACAAAAACAAACAAACAAACCAAAACAAAACAAACCCACAAAAACAAAACAAAACAAAAAACCAAAAAAGCCCCAAAAACAAAGCCACCAAAAACAAACCCAACAGTAGAAAATGTGTGGAAAACACAAGGGAAAAAATAGGGAAAAAAAAACCCAGGTTTGGCCACAGGTATTTAGGGCGCTGCCTACTCCAACTGGACATGAAAGAAAGGTTTATATGCCAAGCTATAGAAAGGAAAGGGCAGTCTAAAACAGGTTGGGAATGACTGGTTCAGCAACTTGCCATCAAGTGCACTCAGTTGCACCACAGTCACCTCCACTGTTAGGTTCAGTCATTAATTAGCAGTAGCAAACTGTGAGGAAAAGAGAATTGATGCAATAAATAAGATCTGGCACACAATATTCTATGTTTGTAAAATGCTATAAAATCTATAGCATTATAAGTTACTGTCTCTGAGGTAAGGCCTATGAAGTAATTTTCCCACATTCTTTTTTTCTCCCCAAGAGGATGAAAAACAATTAATCTAGCAGAGATGAACAATAGAATACTGCTCTGTTATTTTTGAATGTTGTTTAATCGATGATACAATACCAATGAAAACAAAATTCTTGGGAATTTATTTCATGCATTTTATGTATTCTAGGTATGCACAGAAGGACGTCTTATCTTGGAGTTTACTTTTGATGATCTTATGAGAATAAAAACATGGCACTTTACTATTAGACAATACAGAGAATTAGTCCCACGCAGCATTCTAGCCATGCATGTAAGTAATCCGTTATTCATTTGACCTAATGCAAAGAGATGAGATTAGGTTTATGAAGAACTCCAGCAAATTTCACACCCAAGGCAATTAACTATAAATATTTTGGTTTGCCTGCAACTATGTCTATTCACAAGTTCTTTCATCACTCCCTTGTTTCTCAGTGCTCTATTATTGCCACTGTTGCTATGTTTTCATTCTGTTTTAGCATGTAATTTTCTTTTTAATCCCACTTCGTGGTCCGTATGATTTGGGTCCAAAATCTCTTCTTATTGACATGAATTACACCAAAGTCTGTGAATTTTCATCGTTGTAGGTACCAATGATATTTAAGCTATATTAAGTGAAGCAAACTGATGTTACCCTTGCATAGACAGAAGATAAGAAATTACCATGTATTTACTTAGAAACTTGTAGAATTTTAATCCAGACGTTCTGTTTGTTCCACATTCCATGGCTTTCTGTTATTATTGAATGAAAACACACACAATGAAACATTAAAGTATTAAATATTCTACTAGTTAATGTCAAAATATAATAAGACAAATTGTGGAGAAACAAAGAACATACTGTTATTGACACTTTCATTTCTTCATCACAGACCCATTCCTATTAGTAGTGCCCCGATATCAATTGGAGGACTATAGTTTTATAAAGGGTGAGAACATAGACATAAAGATGTTCCTATATTTTTACATTGAGTTGCTCAGACATCCATAGATAAAGATATATTCATAGTAAGGAATTTTAAATAGCTTAAGCTGGACTTTTTTCAAAGTGCTATTACAAGCCTGAAGAAAACACCTTGGAAAACCTGCCCCACCATTTCTGTCCTGGGATTGTCTACTATTTTAGGGGACTGATCAACTGAACTCTTCAACAGTATCCCATTAAGGGACAATGAGGATGGCCATGATTGGCATTATGTATTTAGGGGGCTGTTACAATTCAGAGTGGAAGCAGGTTAGACGGCAACCAGCAGGTATTAATTTTAGTAATGAGTTTGATCTCATTTTAAAGAGGAGGCTGGTCTCACAGGTAAAGCTCCTGGCTAGGGTCAGGAAAGGACTATACTTGCATTTTTCCCCATTTAATTCTGTGAAAATAACTTAGATCAGCAGGGTTCTCCAGACTGTGCTTAATGTCACATATTTGATGAGGTCTTTCTGCTGCAGTTTCTTACCCACAAAAAGAAAACGATATGTTTTTTATTCCTGCCTTTTTCTATCCAGTCTCCTGGCACTCCCAGCCAACAAATAGAAGGCTCAATGTATTCTGCAGTCCCTCAGGAAGCTCTCTGGTGGCATCCTGTTCACTTGCATGACCAGACCTCTTAGGTCTATCTTTTGAATGGATGGGCAGAGATCAAAGGAACATTTTGGAAAACAGTCTTTAGTCTGCTCCAATTTCATAATGCTTAAAATTTTCCTATGCATATGGAACTCTAGCTTATTACATAAATTTAACATCAGTGTGTAATTTTTCCATAGCAGTGGCACTGCTTTTCAGGGCACCCTCCCTACGTTCCACTAAGCACATAGAAAAAAATACCCCAATGAAAAGCAAAGTGAAAATCCTTTTTTCCTTTGTTGTTTAGGCACAAGACCCTCAGGTGCTGGAGCAGCTGTCCAAAAACATCACTCGAATGGGTCTGACAAACTTCACCCTCAACTACCTCAGGGTAAGCATACTATAGCTGATGATAATTGTGAGCACTTTTTAAAAGGTACTGTTGGCTTTGAGTCAAAGTAATGAGAGCAGAGCCTGCGTCGGTCAGGTACAAAATTGACCTAACCCTTAATGAGAGTGAAGGAAAAACAAAGATACTGTGGTAGAGATGTAGCTGATAACAATGGGCTGTTAAAAAGGCTAAGAATTTTATCATACACTCCAAGCCTTGTGTGAGTAGCCCCTCTTTTTAACAGTCTTTCTTCTCAGACTTGAGTAAAGCATTTATTTTATTGTAAGCAAGAAGTTCGCGGTATTTTTCCTCTCTGTTTCACTGTGCCTGAGAAAATGGCAGCTAATTCTTATTAAAAGCTGCCTGCCTTCTCCAGCTTTTCAACCTTGCCACCTCTCCCAGGCAGAAGCAGGGCTGAGGGAAAGCTCAGCTCCAGCCCTGTTTGCAGCAGTCCCTCAAAGCAGTCCTCACTTCACGTGCCTCTGGGAGCCTGAGCTTCCTCCTTAGCCTTGCACTGACTCAAGTGTGGTTTTTACGATTAAATAATGCATTTGTTCCCATTGCTTTTTGACCCTTAAAGTGCATTCAAAGTTTAGATGTTTATTTTTATTTTTGAAAGTATTCCCTGGTGTGGGCTTACAATACGTACAGAGAAATACAGATTTGTAGAGTTCATATTTCAAGCTGAAAATTCAGATTTTTCCTATTTCTAGATGTGCCATTAGTGGATAAAATGAGGCAAATTGCTCAGTGATACACCAAGCTAACCTGGCCAAGAGTATCTGGTTTTATTCCTTTCAATTGTGTGAGTAATTATTCAAGGTACTTTTTAAAGATAACACAAACACTGGAAAATGCAGTTATTTTCAGCCTAATGTAGGGCAGTACCTAAGTCTGTCATTTAGCTGTACTTCATTCAGTTCTATGACCCTTGTAATACCTTCCCTGTGCATGGATGGAGTGCTGTCCCCCAAGTGTTTTGAACTCCAGGGGAGACAGTGTGTGGAACTGAGACGCATGGTGAGATCTCTCTCACTGTATCCCTACAGTTCATAGCCAGTCTGTAGTTGTACTTACTCCCCCAATAGCATAAGCCATTGCTGATTGTTGCTTATGTGGTGTTAATGTAAAAATCACTGTTCAAATAATAGCCTGAGTTGTGAAGGGCAGGTCTGGTCTATTGTAACTGAAAGAAGAATATGGCATAAAACCTCAGAGGAATAATACATTGCATTAGGATTTTTCCATGTGTAAATGTAAGATTAACATGTCTGTATAACGCACATTGTATTCTCATGGTTAGTTCAGTTTGTGATTTGGTACAAAGAGCAGCTCTTGTGCTCTGGCAACCCTACAGCCACGCTGTCATTTTTTCGTGGTGGGGCATCCTAGAGCATGTCCTAGAGAAAATACCACTGGGGATTCCTCCTCTGTCATGGGAAGTTTTGCATTACATGCTTGTGGCGAACTGGGCAGAAAGTGGCTGACTTAGGTATGGGATTTCTGTGGTTTCTTTGCAAACTGTCCTGTGGCACCAGGCATTGACCACTTCTGGGGTGTTTGATCCCCCAAGTGTGACAGGACATGGCATCACACACTTGGGCTGGCCCTCAGCAGCTCCTGGACTCTGCAGCCTCCACGAGGCTCTGAGGGTCAGGCAGAATTCACAGCACCACCTCTGTCACTGGTGTAGTCTGTGGTTGCTCAGTGTGACAATGCAAATGACAAAGGCAGGGCTCCCGTTGGAGGCAGCTGGCATCAGGCACCAGCATCAAAAAAAAAAAGCAGGAAAGGAAGAGGGAGAGGGAGGGAAAAAAACCTCAGAAAAAGAAAACTGGGATCAAGATAAGCACTAGGGAGATGAGAAGTGAAGTGGAAGGGGATGAAAAGATAAAGTCTTACCTTTTTTTCTTCTTTCAGACTAGTTTTGTTAGCTCAACAGACAACATTAGGTCTCTGGGTGCAAAGCTTCCTCTGGCTCCTGCTGTGGTGATTCCAAGAGGAAATCTTTTTTTTCTCAAGCCAATCTTTACATGTCTCTTTTTCTTGTGGTGAGGGATTGATCATTCTGCTCTTTTTTCAGATGTTCAGCTCATCATGGTAGTGTATATTACATAGTGTATTTCCTTTTTAATTTGCTCCTTTTGCAGTTACTTTCCTCTGTTAATTTTAACATGAAAATCTTTTCTGAGTTCATGCACTAAAAATCATGCCCTAAAATAATGTGGTAAATGTACTTAGGTTTAAGGTGTTCTGTTTTGTTGGGTTTTAAGTCAGCATTTTATGATATTTTATTCAGTCTTCTCAGTGTTTAGTAATTAGCACCGTTGCATGATTTTGAATAAGGATCAGAAACTAAGCATAAAAATTATTTTTTTTCTGCTGCACACAGCAAAGGCTTGTGATACTCATAAGCAAAAACTTCACTGATGGGCGGAATTAATCATTTTTATTCTCCAACGTGCACACAGCAGCAAGCTGTGCTGTAGTTTCTTTAAAGGCAGAATTTAAACCTGGATCTCAGATGGTTGTGATATAAAGGCATAGTCTGTGTTTTTCTGGGCTCTAGACATCACAGAATGCTAAATCATTGCTAGTTGGGATAATTGCAGTTGCTGGCATGTAAACCTCCATTCCTGAGTGCCACATGCTTGTAGAGCCACAGCTTTGGATGTGTGCCCTGGTTTGTCTTCATTCATTCCAAGTAAAGCTGTCCAGCATAGAAGAACATTGATTTTGTAAATCGTATTTAATACAAATTTAAAATATATCTTCTTGGAACCTGGAAATGAAATGTTTTGTCCTATGTCAGTTGCCAAATGGTCTCTCTCTCTGTTTTCTCTGGCTCTGTATAAAACCATAGGCTTCCTTTCTTTGTAGCTACGAGTTTGTTTTGTTCCAGCATAATTGATTACCTCATCAATGGGGTCAGCGTACTTTGCTGTAGCTGCTGACTAGGAGTTGAATAGGCTGTCTCAGAAATAATGAGCAAAACCTTGTAGGTTTTAAATTAATATCAAGCTTTTTAAAATGTAATTTCTTATCAAGTCATCAAGTAGTAGATATTACAAACTATCAGATAATAAGGCCAAGACCTAGGGTTAGTCAGTATGAGTCCAGGAACAAACAGGAATCCTGTACAGAATTTGAAGGTGAAGGTAACATTGAGAAGAACAGTTTCCACTGAGCTACAATAATTTAGTCACCATGTTACCCTATTTTTTCCTTGTTTTTTAGTTGCTGAGCTATTTTATCTATATCTTCAATGCAGAATGGATTTGGAAGTACTATAAAAACAATAGCTCTGTACTAGCAGCACTATTCAAAATTTGGAGCTCAGCTATTTCTTGCTGCCATCTATAAAATAATTCATTCTCTTAAAATTTCTGACATTATTAAAAAGTCAGCCCCTACTGTCAATTAGGCAGGATTGCCTGGCCTGAGCATTGAAACATAGTCATATCTTGCCCAGCTGGTTTTCAAAATTTGTCTCTGCTTTCTTGCACTGTCTGGGCTGGAGTGATTTCTTAGAGCTCTTCCCCAGATGTATCTGTTGCATCCTCCCCACACTGTGGTCTGCTCTGGTAGCCAGTTTACTGATGTTGATGGAGCCAAATCTGCACCTTCCCCTTGCAAAGTTAGAGTTAGTGTGGCAGAGTGCTCCTGCTCTGCGTCAGGAGGGGGATCCAGGCAGGGGAATGTGCACTCCCATTTCCCCTTACATCCTGTATGACTCTATTAACCAGGGCTTGCTTATCTGAGCTACAAATTATCCAATTTGTTTGTTCTCCATAAAAGACAATAACGAGGTGTTACTATTGCTACACGGAGGACAATATTTTATGAGTCCTCACTTTCACTAATTTAGTTCCTCACTAGACACTTTTGGATTTCTTCTGCTAGGAGGATAATGTGAATTATTTAATGGGACACAATTTTCTAAAGGCACTACTTACACTGTGATCAAAAGCCATTTGTATGTATAACCATTATGTACACAAAATTTTCTTTTCCACATGCAAAATAGACACACATGCAACACTTCCCTTTAATGTGCAGGGAAATTTGATTTTCTAAATATGGTTTCAAGCACAGGAAAGATATGAGCTCAAATAATTTTGGAGCTGTTTTGCTCCTAATCAATAACAGTTTGTGGTAGCTATCTGGTCAATATTTTATGGCTGTTGGTGTATCTTCAGTGAAGAAGGAGAAAGTTTACTTGCATACATGGTAAGAATGCAAAGTCAGGTGCTTGGGAGAAAAGAAATGCTATATTTATAGTCATGCAATATGAACTAGTTTCCCTTTGTGAGTTATGTTGTGTCATCATTGAACACCATCATCAGGCAGTGCAGGTAGTGCATGGGCTAACTAGCCCTCACTCAGTAATAAGTGCTCCAGTGCTACTCATTTTCTTGTAGGGTCTTCCCCAGCATCATTTTGCTGCCCAGGGAACTGGTGGAGTCACAATTCCTGGAGGTATTTAAAAGACCTGTGGAGGTAGCACTTGGTTTAGTGGTGGTCTTGCAGTGCTGGGCCTGATTTTGCAGAGCACTTGGGGTTTCTCTTGTCTAAGGATGGCTGTGTATTTGAAAACGTAGATGATGTTTCTGGAAACACACTAGTGAAAATTCTTTTTCCATGACTGAGTATCACAGTGAAGCTTGGGAGCAAGAACAGTTTTTTAAAGCAGCACTGGGCTGCTCTGAAGCCTGTCCTTTCTTGTTCTACTGCTTCTGCCATGCTTCCATGTCTTCAGTAGCTCCAAGGGAAGCCCTACACAGAGGAACTTCATTAGCTTTGTACTGGACACTGAATGAGGGGTGCTAGGGAAACAGAGGATGTGTTCAGATGCTGTGATGTGAATGAGAAGTTCTAGTGAGGGTTCTCGAGCACTCAGAGAAGGGTGTTTAGGTAATTTGATTATTTTGGTGACTTTCATATGAGAGCTGCCAAAATTTTAAAGAATCCTCTGTACCGTAGATGATGCAGCCAGACACAATATTTTGTAGTCTTAACTCCTGTAAATAATGGAATTTTTCAATCTAAACCAATCAGTCTTGGAATAGCTCTCCACAGGAAAATACAGTCAAAACCAGAGGGTTCTCACAGAAGGATTCAGATTATTGTAGCTGGCTATCTATAACCTATCTGTGCCAACTATAATTAGCTGATTCTGCCAAGGTTTTCTGGTAATGTAATTTCTTAGCATTTATTTTAGTAATAATCACAGTGGTTTCTGTTCCACTCTTTTATGCATCTAACGCTTTAGGGATAGTGTTATATGTTACTTTCAGATTAATAAAAGAGAAGAAATGTATTTGCAAAAGCTCATGCAGTCAAATGTTAGCTTTTCACTTTATTAATAAAGACAGAACATCACAGAATCTTTATATCAGGAGTTAATTCATCATAAGCATGAAATATCAGAGAGAACAGGGATGGAAGAGTTGCAGAAGATGGGACAGGTAGAGAATTAAGCACCAACTTAGAAATTTGCTAAAGCAAAAATGGAATCTGAAGCAATTTCTGGATAGGACATGGATTGGAAAGATAATATTCCTATTAGAAATAATACTGGTGTGCTTTTCATCCTTTGATTTCTAAGTATTTTGCTAAAACAAATAGGAAAATTGTAGCACATGAGAAACAAAAAAAGATGGAACAAGCCCAATAGCATTTTTAAAAAATCAGATGGCAATTTTAAACCAGACTGAAGAGTACAGTGGTGTAGTAGTGTCCTCTTCTGCTCCTAATGACGCAGAAACAGATTTTAGTGTCTGAATATCAGAAATTTCAGAAGTCAATGAAAAGTGGGGAACAGGAACAGAGAACAAGAGACAACAGACAGCAGAGTACAAATGGGGATTTTAGCAGAAATGGCAGATTTTACCAATATTCGGGAGATGGTAATGGCCAGTTTTCACACAAAGAGCACTGCCAGGCTCATGAGTATCAGTTAAGGAGAAAGATGTATCTGTATGAACACAAGCCAGTTACTGTGTTCACTGGACATATAGACCATATGACCTTTGAAATAAAATTAAGGTCTGGACTAATGAGAATGAAAAGATGATAATCAGCGATGTGAGTCCTTGAAGCATCTGTGAGTAAGAAATCAGAATGAAGTTAGGTTGGAGCAGTTTAAAATTAAAAATGTCAGAAGGATAAAAGGGAGAAAAAGAAAGACAAAGACAAAGAACTAGTCACATAAAAACAAGCTACAAGATTTGAACTAATAATGTTATTTCAGAAAAGAAAAAAGATGAAGAAAAAAAAAGTCCAAGAACACAGCCACAGGCTCTCTTTTTAGAAGACCAATTTGGACTAGTATGCAGTACAGTCATAAATAATAATAACTATTAATTAAGTTTAGGAATGAGACCTGCAGAGGTACAATTTGTATGAAGACCTGAAAATGCGCAAACCAGCTTCTTGTTCAAAGCAATGAAAACAGCAAAAATTTTAATTAGATCTTTAATATTGAATATCCATTGGTATTTGGTATGAATTGTTATGCAGGGAGGAGTGAGTGCTCCGAAGCAGTCAAGAAATAGGCTTTAATGCAAAGCTGGTGGTTCAAACCTTTGTTCTTGGAAGGAGTTGTTTTAGAACCTAAAATATTTATTGTGGAAAGCTTATGGCAACCCTGAGGTCATCTGGAAGGGGAATCCAGTGGCCTACCCACTCATGATTTTAATCATCATGAAGATAATTTCATGAGTCTGTCTATTGTGATATCACAAGCAACTAGCTCATATAACCTTGTAAAGTAATTTTCTATACATAGTTAACTCTACTGGTTAGCCTCCGTATCCCCTTCCCCTGACACTCTTTGTATGGGTAAAACAGCATTACTGTTTACCCATCTCTGCTGGAGAGATCTTCTTTGGTGCATCTCAAGCTAAATAGAAGGTTTTTCTTGGGCTATTGTGTTTTATCCTGCTTCTAGAATGTTTCTGAAAAGCCTTTACCTTTCCTGTCTGATGGCTTAATCCCTGTGTTTATGGAGGATACCGACCCACTTTGTCACTTTATTCTGTCTATATAGTTTCATTTTTTAATCTGTAATCTCTCCATTTTATATTCACAACAGAACCCCTAAATACCAAAATCTCACTGTGAGCAGTAAAATAGTTTAGAGACTGGCACACAGAAAACTAAATTTGTCTTGTGGTTACCTCTCTCGTACTGGTGCAAGCACTGTTGGAGCTGGGTCAGGTGACTGATGGGATGAAATAACTAATCTAATCCTTTTCACCTAAATCATGACCGTCCTTAAAAGCTCCCCAAGTGCTGCTTGTGCTGGGCAGAGAACAGAGCAGCAGTATGGACTCGTGTCAGCTGGAACCTCTTGAAGCTGGACCTCATCTCCAAATTTGCCAACACTGATAGAAGAAGACAAGAAAGAGCAGGGGAATCCTACAAATTCAGTGGGATTCCATAAAGCTGTAAATTTCCCTTTAATTCTTCTGGATCTGGAACATTATATTGATTGTGTCTGACCTGTTACTGTTTCACCCTGCTCTAAATATGTTCATTTCATTAGAGTGACTTTCAGCAGTTGATTTTAGAGTAGACACTTGCTCAGAACAGATTACCATAATTTACAAAACTTGAATTGAAAACAAAGTAAGCATAAAGAGAAAAGGCTGATTTTTTGCATTACTTCTGAGTGAAAATTCTGTCTGTAAACACATATATATCAATATAAATGGAAAACCCATTTCTGTAGGTGTCCTATGAACCATACTATCTTTGCAATTAATTGTCATTATTCTCCAACTGGAAAACTTAGGTAAAATTTTTCCTTGCTGTATGCACACATGTATGAATATTGGTGTCCATCAGTAATGTGTAGATCTGTGCATTCCTTTTGATTTCTGAGCATACTTTCTGTTGACATTAAAGGGACTATCAACAGGTGTATCAAATTCATAAATGGAAGCCCTTGATTTTGTGTTTATCTTGCTTCAGGTAGACCCATGGGATGTAATGTGGAGAATCTACAGGCAGCACCAACGAGCAAAGGTGCTGAACCAGACCTGTGCTGATGCCCCCATAAGGCTTGTGAGCACAGTCAAGGCAGAGGACATTGAGACCTGACACAAGAATTGTGTCATTTCTAGTGCTGCATTCTGCAAGGCTGGAAAACGGTGCTGTGTTAAACATTCCTCCCTACTCTGAATTGCTTCCTTAAGCCTGTGCCTTGTTCCCTTTTCTGTTGGTGTTGCTGCCTCACGATGACTCATAATAAGGCAGTTTGTTAATCAAAGATCCAGTTCAACATCCATTAGAGTCAATGGGTTTATCTCCTTTGCTCCAAATGTCATCTCATAGTTTTTCATTTGTTCTGAGGTATTTTATACACATAAAATCCAATTTATTGAAATTAATTTCTCTATTCCTTTAGGCAGTTTTAGCCATGGAAATGTCACGCTTCATGAACAGCAACAACAAATGGTTATTTTTATTGCCTTTTTGTTTTTCTTTTCTTTTCGAGTTTTGTGACAAAAGAAAATTAGCTTGATTAACCACAGATAATAGTTCTTAGGTGAGCCCAAAGGAACAAATATCAACTTGGGGATCTGATTTGAAGAAAGATTTTAAGCATAGAAGAGAATGGAGGAACAAAAAAAATAGAGCTTTCCTAGCAAGACAGAGAATTTTCTCATTTTATTAATCATTCAGGCAAAACTTAGAGCTGATTTAATTAAAGGACTGTGCACCATTTCTATCCAAGATAAGATGGTTTTCCATAAAGTACAGTCACATAAATAAAACTCCACAGCTGTATTCCCTAGCTAATATTTCGTAGCATTTCATTTATAAAGCAGGACTGGACTCAGTCATGCTGGATCAAAACCTTCAAAGAAAACACAAGCACTGTCTAAACAAAATGGTGTTGGTGATTAGGCAGAGATCACAGTACTCTGGAGCAGACCTTGTCTCGTTCTGGTATTTTCTAGTCCAGCTTTTCAGTATTACTGCTGCATACCACAATGAAATGTAGGTCCCATGTCTACAAGCAGGCAGAGGCTTCTTTCTAGAGACTTTCCAAACCAAGTAATGAAATATAAAAGGGAATAATCTTTCGACAGTGATGTGCAAAGGAAGTATTTGGGAATTTCCATCTTCTAAACACTACACCAGACCTTTTCACTGTTTAGCTTTTGATGAGGTGTATTAGGGCTATGGTATCATTTGAAATACTATAGTCTATTTAATAGTAAGTCTATATTTTATAACTATCCCAGCATCATGGTGGTATTCTAGTGTATCCTTGGATACCTTACTGATTTTCTTTAGCAGTGTGTGAGTTGAGATGTTAGGCCATACAAAGGACAGTATATCATATATTGTAACTGATACTAAGTGCTAAGTGCACTTGAACAATGTAATTTTAAAAATGAATTAATTTTACTAAAATTATTGCAGTAAGAAACAGAACATGAAATACAGCTTGCTCATTATGATAGTTAACAGTGTAAGGAGAACAAAAGTTATTCAGAACAAAACGTATATTCATGAAGTCTTTCAATGTTACACCAAATATCATATTCATGATACATTTTGTTTCTTTTGGGCACCTTCTTGGTGTCTAATTGTGTAATGAAGACCATCTGTTCTCTTTATTTCTCAGTTTCTTTGAATTCTTTCTAGTTTAATATAAGGATAGGTTGATTCCTACAGTCTTATTCTAATAGTTAGATTCCTACTGTGGGCCACTTTAGCACCTAAGTAAGTTTTCTGTTGCTGTAATAAATGATAAGGAAAACTGCTTTCAATCACACACATACACAAACTGGAATAACATCTTGGAAGGTAGTGGCCTTTCTCGAGAGTGACATAAGTGGGTGCAAAGCTTCTCCTGTGGTAGTTACATATTTCATTACCTGTAGAAATATCAGGTATGAACACCATCAGATTGCTCACAGCAGTGAAGGACATGTGGACATTGCCATGGTCTGACCTCCAAGGCTTCTGAAGCCTCTGCTAATCAGCCCAGTTCTTCTGAGAACACAGGGAGCAGCCAAACAGTTCTCAAGGCTCTTCTGAGTACAAATTCTGTTTAAAGGGAAAAGGCTGCCTCTCTTATAGACCAAAAAACCCACCACAGAGGCTCCAAGAACTGTCATTTTCACTGAGTCATAGAGCAGGGGTTAGAAATATGTGAAGCAAGAGGAAAAGCATCAGAAACAAAATCTAGCCCCATAAACCAAAGCACTGTAGCTCCCCAGGGGACTTGAGAAGGATGCTGTCTATGAAGGTGCTCTCACTTTTCTGCTTACACTGTCCTCCCACATTTCTTGCATCAAATTCTGCTAAAGACCACTTTGTTAAAGAGAAAATACCAGAGAAATCATTGAAAGGGTCAAAATATAAAACATACATTTTAATGCTGATTGGTTTGGAATGATATTTTAGCCTTTTTTCTTGCCTTTTCCACATTAAAGAGGAAAGCAGCTTTTTTTGATACCTGCTATGAAGGCTGTTACTGGTCCTTGATAATGCCTTTGTGTAAGTAGAAGTTGTGGCTGCTTAGTACTTCTCAAGATGGATGTATCATGCCTGCATTTACCCCTAATTTATATTCTCAAGTGAACCTAAAGGGAGCTTACATTTTTAACTTCCAGTGTTTGACTTAATTGTTCAAAGTTTTGTTCTTTTTTTTTTTCTTAGTTTCTTTCTGAACAAAAATTAGATTAGAAAGAACTTCAAAGGATATCAGCTGCAAGAAGGTTGTTGATTTCAGTGGAATTATATCAAGTTATAAAAAAATCAGGTCAAAACAGGGGAAAAACTTAAAGAAGTATATGCATTTAATATTCTTCAAGCTTGCTTTGACAAAGCTTTTAAAAGGTGATCTGCTTACATTTTGCTCACACTCATTTATTTTATGTACATAAACATATGCTTTTCCAAACAATTAATACAGTTCATCTTTGCTCAGCTTCACACCAGTAAGGCTGGAATCAAGTTCTTGAAACAGTGTCTGAGGTTAGTTATAGATTCAGTCCAAAAAGCTATTCATCTATATTTGTAATCATGGAAGGTGATGTATAGAATGCCAGAAACAACTATTTGGCATTGCAATCTAGCTTATAGATGTGTCTTAGGAATTAGGCAATGTGGGCAGATCTCATTAGCTACTTTATTCCTATCTGCAGGGGCTGTTAGAATCATCCATTTAATGACACCAACTTTCTGTGTTTTAATAAATAAAGCTGTATGAATCTAGAATATCATAGGAATTGTGATTGTGCAGAAGACACTTTTGGTGGTGAACAATTCAACTTCCCAGTCGGGAGTGCTCAAAAACGTAAACAAAACCCCAACGGGGTTAATCTGTGAGGACTTTTTTGGGGTTTTGCTTATCATATAGATATTTTTATATGAATATAAAATGTTGTGTTTTCCTTGATTTAGTTGAAAAATAACACCCTTGTATTTGTTGGCCATTTTAGGCAGTGTGCTACTGCAGCAATGGGAAGGTCTAGGGAGTGCATCTGTGGTTGGTTATCAGTCTTAAACACCTTGAATAAATTGCACAGCATCAGGAAAACCAGATGACTTCAGCCATCCAAAAATACAAGAAAATGCATTGCCTGCAGCTTCTTGCCACTATTATAAAATAGAAATAATTATGGAGAGGGGAAAAAAGTTCATCCGTGTACATTTCCTAAAGTATATGTCCATGTCATCATTGAAAATGTGCCTGAAAGTTCTAGCATAGTAAAGCCATTTCATATAATGAATTTTGTTATGCCTTCTCATTTTCTGTGGACTCTGAAAATCTAGATCTACCTTCACTCCCATCATGACACTATCTGATGTATTTGCATTTTTATTTTTTTTTATTCTAACAATATTGTTATGAAACCATTATATCCATTGCACAGCTGAGGAGCTGATGATGCTTGGAAGGACATAAAGCCACAGTTGGACATAGTGGCTTGACTGCAGCCTTCAGCTAGGGGCTTATCTATTTGGATTTCATTGCTTGGGACACCACAGGCATCTGTGCCATCCTGGTTTCAGCCAGCCACTGTGTTGTTTATATTTACAACAAAGCATGAGAGGTGGGAGGCAATGCCTGGCTTTATCTGTTATTCCAGAACCCTTGTCCCAAAGTCTTGACATATGGGTCAACATCCTGCTTAACCTGAGGGAGTTGGATGCCTCGTGTGCACATACACCACAAACAGGCTCAAAAAAAAAAATAGTGGTTGCTGTGAGCAACCTATTGAGGCTGGGCCATGATGCAACTAGGAGGGCATGGCTCTGTGGGTCAAAAAAGGAGCCAGATTGTTTTGGCTGCTGGAGAGCATGGCTGAATAAAAACAAGGACTTACCTTCTCCAGCCTACTCTCAGGGTTCATTTTTTTTTAATTGAGGAGTGACTGAACAGCAGGTTGGAGTGAACATGCTAGTGGTTGCTCTTCTTTATACACAACTTGAGCTTCTGTGTGCTTAATCCATCCAGGTCTGTCAGACTTAGAGCTCATTTGCCTTTTCAAGGCCCTCAGGTTATGTTCGTCTTTGTATATTAAACAGCATCTCATGGTGTTCTTGGGTATCTGAATGCACTGTCTATACTCTTCTAGAGCTGTTTGTGCCGACTTTGCTCACTCTCAAAGAATTCCTGGGCACAGTTCAGGAGCTGGCACGATAGTCAGTCCATTGCTGGAAGGGAATCTGTACGTAGTCTCATGTCTTGGTGCATAAGAAGGTTTAACTTTATGAAGGTAGGACATTCTTTGCCAGTTGGCCTCACTGCCAGAGAACAGTGCTGGCATATTTCACTTACTAGAGCTGCTATGTCTTAACAGTCTTAAACATGATGTTTTTTGAATTCTGAATTGTTTGAGTATGTACCAGGCTCACCTCAGCCAAGGCAGGTGAAACACAGGACTTTCGTGGCTCATAGTCTTGGAGTCAAATGCTTAAATGTAGTTACTTTGGGATCCCTTATTTTCTGATATTTGATTTAGTGCTACAGTTGAGGTCACAGACTAAGAATGAGCTTTAAGACCAGCTCTCCTAATTTCTTTCCTGATGTCATTATCAGCATTTAATTTGGCTATTTTTTCTGTATTAGCAGAAACACATGCTTGGGTGTATCTCTTATTTCTGTCACAGGACAATGCTACTATTATTCTCCTGTGCAGTGGGATCACAGTAGGTCATAACAATTTTCCCTGTCAGCTAGCAGAAGAAGTGGCAGTCTCTTTTCACTCTACTCTTTCACTCTTTCACAGGAAGAGGCCTGCTGCCTGGACTGAAGGCAGGCATACAATAGCCAAGCAGCAAAGTCACCAGCTGGTCAGAATGTGTTCAACAGAGCACAGTCCAGGATGTGAGGGCAACTCCTGCATGCCTTGGAGAACCTATAACACAAAATGGGGCTAAAATCTGAAAAAAAATAAAGTATAATTAACAGCTTCTTCTTGAATATCTCTGGTCTTTGCATGTCTGTCTGAGTAAAGTAAGGATTCACTTTTTGGTGTCTTCTGTTCATGCTGCAAAGTCAGGCAGCTTGCACAGATTAGAGGGGTTCTTCCTTTCTGAGTCACATTTTACAACAGAACAGTTAAGGGCCAAGTGCAGTGTTGATACAGGAAACAGAAGGAACACAGCTTGACTTTCAAACTCCAAGCAAGAGTTTGCAGTAGTAGCAATTAGGAAGAAGATATTTGTACATGTAAACTGCAAGTCTTACCTGGAAATCATTGAGTTAATAATCTTGGGACCCTATGATGTTTTTTTCACCAAGACACAGCAGTTTAAGGACACAGTTGTGCGAAACTTTGTACAAATCTGGTAATAGATCAGCTGGTCTGTTTTTAAAAGGAGGGAAGGAAGACTATTTATTTCCCCCCAAAGGAACTGCTACAAAGCTATTTTCCTTATCAGAAGAACACCTTTTTCCTGAATGTTATCTCTGACATTTGTTCTTTATAACCTAATGAGGGCAGGTGGAACACCATGGGAATGAGTAATTGTTGATTTGATATAATTTTAACTTTTGTTTCAAGCCTGCGCATGTGTTGGTATTTTGAGCCTTCATTTTGCTTATTGGTGACCTTGGGCGATTTTGTAGTCAATAAGAGGGAAAAAAATATAGCTTCTTTTTACAGCTAGGCTGTTAGGTGGCTCAAACTCTTGCCTAGAGACCATGCAAAGTTTCTATATATCTTTCCTTCTGTGAGCAGCAGAGAGTGTTGCTTGATCTTCCCACATAAAATGTATTTGTAATTTAGGTTCTTCTCTGAATGTTTGAATTAGACCTCCTACACATCTTGTAACAATCACACACTGGCCTTCCTGGCTAAGGGCCCTGCTGTGCAGGTGGAATGAGGCAGCACTGTGGCCCTGCCTGCTGCCCCCAGTGCTCAATAGGGCTGGAAGTGAGCTTGGTGCTGCCCGCCCTGGCGCACAGGCTGACCTTTATTCCTTAGGAAAGGTTCCAGGAATTTCCCCCCAAAAGGATCTTTGGGCATGGTCACTGCCAGAAGATGGACTTTCCTCTGCCAGACATAAGGGGCTTTGCAAACCTGTTACTCCACTGGTCAATGATACTGGCTTAGGGATTGATGCTCTCTGGACTGGATGCAGCAATGTGCACGCAGTAAAACCCAGTGACTGGGAGAGAAGCTTGTGTGTCCTCAGATATGGCCATGCTCTGTCCTTGGCCAGCCTGTTTTAAGTTGCCTTTTTGGTACTAAAAAAGTAGGGGGGACACCTGAGGTTACAAACTTTCAACATGAAAAGCAAAGCCTTAGAAAGTAAAGATTTAACCTAATCTGTGCCTGGGTGCAGCCTCTTTCTATCCTGGCATGAACCCACGGGTGTGTTAAATTCTGAATACAGAATACGAGGTTGTAGAGTATCAAAGCTCAGGGAATACTCTGATGCACTCTCTTGAATCTTAAATGGCTGAACAACCATGGCATTTTTGCATGTCCCTAGTACTTAACACAGTACTACATTTACATGGTAATACCAAACTGTAGATGAAGGAGAGTACCCAGTGTTGCTACTCTGCCAATATCAGAGGACAGCTGCTATAATAATACATAGAAAAACTGCTTTGGCTCAGCCTGACAGTTAAATGACAATTCTTTGTTTTTCCATCAGGAAAAGAGTTCTAAATATCACTTTCTCCTCTTCACCATACTCTGCTACTGGGAAAGCTAGAAGTCATACACTGATAAAAAGCAATTTAAATGTAATATAGAACTAAATGTGGATTTTTCTATTTTCATCTCTCTTGGCTGCTGACCAAAGAGATTTCATACCCAGCTGTTATGTCATCTTACTCATGGATGGGCAAGGGTGATCCCCAAGAACTCTTCCAAGTCTGGGCCTGAGAGCCACAAGCCTCCACAGTAACATCATCCTCTGTGCCAGACTGGCCCTTTCTGGGGAGCTGAGACAATCGACAGTAATAAGAGCTAAAATAAGATAGCTTTCCTTAAAGAAGCCAGCAAGAATCTGGCTCAGAACACAGTCCTTAAAATGTCTTTGTCTATCACCAAGCAGAAAACTTTCTCCAATTGCTTTCAGAAACCCACACATGGATTGTCCATCTGTACAGCTTCTTAAGCAGCATTTGTCCCACATCATCAGTTTCAGCCACACATTTCTGCCCACATGCTGCCTATTTCCTTAGTTATTTCTTGGACAGGTCTCCTCCCCCAGCTGTTTTGCTGTACAGCCACACAACAGGCAGTGCTTGCACAGCAATGGGACAGCATGGTGCTGCTTTAGCTGGCATTGCCACCTAAGAAACAGCAGCCTTAGTGCAGTGTCCTTTGGATCCTGTCCCTTCCTAAACCTTCCACATGGTTTTTTTCTGGCTGTGCTTTCCAGGAGAGGGGGAGAAGGAGCAGAAAACAGTCTGTGAGTAGTAACATCTCTGAACTAAGGTTTTTCCTAAGTAGCAGTTTATTCAACATATGATGGAACATTCAATCACAGGTTGGATACAAGTACTTGCAGTCTTTTCAGAAGAAGAGTTTAACTGATTTCTCCATTTATCCTCAGATTAATGAAGGGTTGGGGACACTGGGGCATACTTAGAGAACATAAAAATACCACCATAATTTTTTTTGTTCTCCACACCCTAAATGTTCACTTTGTGGTGCACATACCATATTGCTTTCCAGAATACCCAGACTAGGGTTCTTTCACAGTCTGAAAAACTTAACTAAAAGCTTATAAACAAGCAGTCTGAAAGAGCATATTCCTGCTGAAGTTTTACTGGTCAGTGGTATCTGCAGACTAATTTGTCTTCACATCTTGATCAATTGACTCATGCCATAATGATCTCATACTTTTCCCATTCAATCTCAGAATGTTTCTAATGACTGGAAATCTTGGTCTCTGGCTGTGCTTTATACCTTGTGTCATTTCATAGACTTCAGGAAATTTCTCAGTAAGAGTTTCCACCTTTCACTGGAGCTAACTAAGGGGCACTTCAAGTTGTATGATTCTTCAGCAGCACTCCCCAGAATGAACCCACTCAGGAGGAACAAGATAAATCAAACAGTATAGGCAAGGACATATTGCAGACATTTCACAATAATAAAGTGCCTACATTAGACTCCAAACAGCAATTCAGAGGAGCATAGGATTAAGCAAACACTGTATATGCCAGTTCATTTGCACCGTCTGCTGAACCAAATATCAGAAGGGGAAAGGATAATAGACACATGGGGCTGTGTGTTGAAATAGATTTGGAAAAAGAAAATTGTTTCTGAAAACTATGAAAACAAAAATTTGGGTGCTTACAAATCTGCAGCCAGGAGAGGGAAGAAAGAATGATGTCCCTTCATAGACCTCAGAGATTTTCTTTTTTCATTAACCATTTTTAGAAGTGGGGAAGCTTAATATAATCTACTCTGGAGTCTAGTTCAGACGGGAATTGCTATTTAACTATAGGAATACAGGCACAGACTGACTGTGCTTAGATGGTTTAGACATTGCAGCACTTGCTAAGAATCTTTTGTGTTCACCAGAGCATGGGAGAGATACCTGGAACCTTTCAGCTGATCTTCAGATCAATAATATTACTGAGAGTGCTTTCCTAGAAAATATGATCAAAAGCTGAGAAATTATTTTGTTCAGATACTAGTGTAAAATATGTGTATTAGTCAAAAGATGATATTGGATTTCTGCATTGCCAAACACAGAAAAACTAAAATAGGGAAAAAGATCCCATTATTCCAGTAGTCTGGAAAGTGCTGGTGCATCTCTCTGAAGTGTCATATGGTGTATTAGCATAAATCAACCCATTTCAAACCCTGAAAATATGTGTTTATTTCTCTTCATCAAGACTGCTTAAATATTGGAAGTTACAGTTTTTCCCTTGTAATATAAATTGCTACAAGAAATGTAAATTAATTGTTGCTTATTTAATTGATAATAATTACACTTAACAATCTGTGCTGCAAAAGGTAATGGCTGTGGAAGTCAAAAGGCATTTGCACAGAAGTTTAACTCAGTGATAAATGGCTTCTTTGTGTGAGATAACACATAAGAGTTACAAATACAGTCTCATCTTTAAAGACTTGAAAAATCCTGGTTTAGCTGCAAGAAAAAAAAAAAGGAAAATAATTTTCTGTCTCTTCTTTTGGTGTTGAATAGGACAGTATTCTGGAACGTGATTATAAAAATTAGAAAGGTTCCTTTAAAATGCAGTAAAAAGTAATTGTTTATTTTAAATTTCAGTTCTTATAGTGTCAGAACACCTCAAAAATGCTCATGAAAGCATGATTGATTCATAGCGAGATGGTGTTAAAAGACATAAGGCATCAGAATAGAATTCAGTCTGACTTTGTGTATAGCATGGGCCGTTATACTTCCCTGAATTACTGCCAAACTGAGCCTAGTGGCTTCAATTTCACTGAGACATAACTGGTGTTTGGCAAGAGCAGAAAGTATCCTCACAGTACCCATTTCAAATTATGGAATTATTAGTTTCCTTATTATATAGATGGGACACAGAGTAGTTTGGGGAACCATTGAAAGGTCTTTCTGGATGCTATATGCTCTACCAAGAGGCTATTTTCCATGAAAAAAAAAGAACACCACAGGAATCTTGAGGTCTCACTAACTCCTTCTCCATAAAACTGACTTTTCCTGACGCGAGAGGTGATAATGAGAATTTGACGATTGTTCTGTGACTTGTGTGATATTTTCAGTCCTGGCTGGAACACATTAAAAAGCTGTTTTGAAGACAGAGGATACATTACTGTGATCACACTAGCAAAGAAGTTCAAAATCTGTCCTTGCTCTCTAAAAGCACTGAACTGCCTGAAGAAAATAGATGTGTTAGCATAGGCAAAATTACCCAAACCTTGTGCCAGAATTGAAATTCACATTGCCTTGCTCACATAAAAAGGTGTAAATTGTAATTTTTTTATATAAATAAAGTAAAAAAAGCCAAATTGAATTTGTTTTTGTGGTCAGTTTCCAGCAACAGGCATCATGTCTTGTGAGCTTCCAAAGACATTGTGACCACTCTGGAAATAAGAGTTGCACTGTCCCCAGCAGCACTGGGACCACTGCACACTCTCTGCATGCATCAGTAATGTATGGACAGTGCTATTTACAAGAGACCACAGATTTTGGCTTCCTCACCCAGAAATGTCAATCTGTCCAATTAGTCCAGTTCCTCTTCCTTCTGAAAAACAAACAGGGCATTCCAGTCACCACACCTGTAGCTGTCACTGATGATGCTCCCTGCTGGCATTTCCACTAGATGAGACAGACCTATGAGTTGAGAGCTGGCATATAAATAAATACCTGCCCGGGTCACCTGTTGGCACATTTTCTCAATTTATCCCATGCCACCTCACTGTCTCCCAAACTGTCTTGGTGCCATTCTCAGAGCACCCTGGGTGAGGGTGGTTTTTAGTAGGTGTGATTGGGGCCATCCTCTGCTGGGCGCAGGCAAGGCTGGGCTGGGTGCACAAGTGCTGCACTGGCACCCTCCCTGAGGGCTGGAGAAAGGGCCCCACCTGCTTCATTTGGGAATATTGTATCTGATAGTGTATACATAAGTGGTTCCACACCCATTAGCAATGTACCCTTGTGCACTGGATCATCAAGGCATATAAACTTAGAATGGCTCAGATGGGAGAAAATTATATTTCTGTTATATTAACAGAGCATCCATTGTGGAATTGAGGCTGACTTTGTTGTCTGTATTGGACAATACCTGATCTGATGCTGGAATGGAACTGGCAGATGATCCCTTGTATGCCATGAAGCATGCTGGTACAAAAGTAATCTGTCAAATTTTCTTTAAAAATATTGAACTGGTAAATTAATTTCTACAAGCACAGCTGTCTGCATCACCAATATCCAGGAGCTTTAACACCAGGGCTGCTGTGCTGCTGAAGCACAACCTTAGTCACACACTTTAACTGCTTTGAGAGCAGTGCTGCAGTGCAATTGGTAGCACTGATACACACTCAGAAGACCTTTCTCAATATTGCTGTTACTGAGAACTTCAAATAAATGGATGCATTTGAAAGACTTCCCAGAAAATACATTTCCTTTTCAGCTGGCAGCTCAGTTATTCATCTAAGTAGTCTGTGGATTAAGTAATTTGACAGGTTTCTTTTGTGAAACAATTGCATGTTATTGCTCTCTCCTTTTCCCATCTCACCTGTACAACCAACCCAGAAATTCAACACAGATATTTCAAGGCATGCACCAGCACCAGCCAGCCAAATAGCATATGGTGATTCTGGTAACCACCACAGGGCCCATAAGTGGGTTCACAAACCAAGCAGGGAAAACAAGAAGCAGGGAAAGGGTTAAGAAGATTGTTTTTACCTATTTGCTTATTAGCTCACTTCTTGGCATAAGTCTCTGGACATGGACGAAGAGGGAGCACAGATTTTAGTAATTTCATGTCTCAGAAGATTAGTACAGGGAGGTCAAATTGAAGTACAGCATCACGTATTATAACGCAGCAGAATGATCTGGTGTCTAATTTATTGAGTGACCAGGCAGATTGGACAATCTGATTTTTTTCTCTGTGTGTAGGAGCTCTCAGTCTGTTGGTGGTACTTCTTTCTGTTTGTGCTGAGCTGCAGGGTGGGGTGGGTGGGAAGAGGCTGGACTCTCCCCATTCAGGTGCACCTGCCATGTCATGGCACTTTCCTGTGTGTTTCCCTGGGGATGACTTTCACAGCACAGACACTCAGATCCTGGAAACTCGTGAGCAGGTGGTGTAAGGCAGTGCCAGTGTCCCCACACAATGTCCCCACAGTGTCCCCGCAGCACTGCGAGGTGCAGTCGTTCTGGGAAGCAGGGGCCACACGTGCCATTGTGTTTTACCTCCACCTGATCACCATATCCACCCACCTAAAATTCCATCCCTGTTTTCTATATAGATCCTGGCAGAACAGCTCAAGTACACTGTGTACAGTCAGAGGACAAGTATTGATTTTGCTGTACCTGAATAAAATTCTTAACAGAAAAACAAAGCTAATGTTGGTGTTTCGGTTTTTCTCTCTTTTGACTTTTGTGCGTGGGTTTTTGTTCTCACCATATAGTATTTGATCTGTGTGAGGTACACAGTCAGAGCTTGATTTTTAAGATGTGCATGACCCCGACTCTGATCTGTGCAGGCACAATTTCGGAGCCAGTAAATAATTTTGCCTGTGTTTTACTGCCTGTATTTAATTGAAGTGCAAAGCAATAATTTCCTTCCTACCAACAAATCAGCAAATAAGATAGGCAGTTATTACATTTTTCTGGTGTAATTATCAGGAACCATACCCTACCACATCAGCACTGTCTAAAAAGTTTCAACATGTAGTTTATTTGCACTTCCCTGGGCCAAGGGACAGCTAGCCTGATCTGAAGTGTATCCTTATTTATTTTGAAGATACTGCTGTGAATTAAGGTTGTTAAGGCATTATTTTAATAATAGGTATAGTATACATTAGTTGTGTTGCTAATTATATTGTCATGAAAATATTTGAAGCCTTATTAATGTACACATCATCAATACTTATAAGCATCGTTGCCTGATGGTGATAATACAGCTTCACTAGTGGATGATCTATGACTGCAAGCATTAAATACTCCCTACTTTTAAGTCATTAATCCCTACTTTCTTCAAATACGTTTTATTAAAAAGTTCCATTTTCCAGTAATTGCTGTTTTTATATAACCCTGAAACTGAATTTTATTCAGGCACAAGGTATTTTATATAAACATCCATCTGTCCACAGCAAAACAGTGCTGGGACAAGTTTTGTGGATTGGGTGAGAAGTGAAGAGATTACAGAAGACTCTGTGTCCCTGTAAGAACTGTGAACTTTTGTCCTCTGTGTAACAGCTTTGGAGCATTTTTCTTTCAGAATTTTGGTGCCAAACAAGGAATTGCAAAGTCAATAGGAGAGAAAATCATGAAACAATGGGATTTATGCCTACTGGAGTTTCAATGTTAGTTTATGAAAATCTCCTTCCTTATTCTTTTTTTTTCCTGTGCCAAGGTCTGCATTGCAAAATATCCTCCTTTCTATTTGAACACAGAATTAAGAAAAACCTCAATTGCATGTATAAAAATACATATACATATATATATAAATGCATTTCTTCTGTGCTTCAGGCTGAGAGATATCACTAATAAAAAGAAAATATGTTGGTATTAATAAGGTTGGCATTCAAAAGTATGAAATAAATGCATGGAAGTTTGTCAGCTTATTAATCATTCCATTACAAGTGGTGTTTTTACTTTCATTGCTCTAACATCTAACCACAGTTCACTGGCTAAAGGCCAAGGTAGCTTTTGCATTGGCACATTACCATGCGGTGTACTTCGTACTTCTCTTCCATTTATTAATGCTGCAGACTTCCTACAATTCAGGCTAAAAATAGAACTGGTTATGTGAAAAACACTGCATTTGTGCTTGAGCTGCAGTATAGAAACAAGAGGAGTTTATAGGGATGGGGGAAGAAATTCATGATACAGAAGAGCTGGCTGCTTATATTCTGGAAAAAGCTTTCTTTTTTCATGGTTGTAAATAAAATTAGAGTTGCTATGTACACGTTAGTCTGAAGGATGAATCACAGTTGTTGTATTGCCTCAGTCTGTATGAATCTTCATGTGTATCTTTTGTATGAAGGAGAGATGATTTCTTGTACAAGGGAACTTGAAAACAGAACAATGTATGGAAGAGAATTTGTAAAATCAAATGTGAATGTGATATTTTGTTTTTCAATATAGAGACTCTTCATCTGTGGCACATGTTTTGAAGTAGCCTCAAAATTTATATGCAAACCAGAAACATCAACCTCACCACTAAATTTTTGGACTTGTATTTTGGCCAGACATAGCACCTCTCATTGTTCTGCTTTCAGTACCTTTA
Organism: Drymodes brunneopygia; assembly: GCA_013400955.1. NCBI lineage: Eukaryota > Metazoa > Chordata > Aves > Passeriformes > Petroicidae > Drymodes > Drymodes brunneopygia. The sequence continues at coordinate 2,081,591 of VZTZ01030498.1, forward strand.
AGTCAGCATTTGCTGTCTGCAGACCACATCACCACAAAAACATTTCTAAACTTATTTCCAAGCTGTAATACAGCTGCACACTAAAAATTGTCAGCATTCAAATGCAGTCCTTACACTCTTGATCTTTTTTATAATGCTGTGATTTGTTTTGAATCAACAGTAGTTTGAACAAGACAAACAACATACCGGATTCCATCTGAACCTAAGGGAGCTGCCAGGGACACAGGTGAAGAGTGATAGTGGATGCATTTCATAGTCAAAATGAAAAGCAGCAAAACTGATAAGGTCTCATTGTTGCACAAATAGAAAAAGCTAACAGTTTGCATATCAGAAATATCAGGTGTTAGGATTTGACTCAGAACTGCTGAATAGGAGCTTGTTTGCCTTTGGAGAAATAGAGAGGAAGGAAATGTCATGCAGCAACCTCACACGTGGTAGCGATGGGAGATGGCAAGCAAGGAAATAGAGCTTTCCGATGCTGTTTCCTAGAGATACTGTTTGGACTGGCTGTCATGGTGGATTATTAAGGAATTCTGATAATTACATATCTGTGCTTGGCAAAGAATAAGAGAGCAACGAACCTCTTTTGAAGTGCACAACAATCTCCGAAGTCACCCTTGTTTTGTTCTTAACTTGGTACTGTGTGAGAAACAAAAATTGGTGATCATGTTAGAAGCAGAGGCAATAATATTGAAATGAGAACAAATTGTAAGCTGTATGATTTTTGAACTATCTAGAGAAAATGAAATTAAGAAAGCTTTCAAATGCCATGTGCTTTGCACCAGGCCACTGAAACACAGTGAGATAAAATAACAGCAACCATGTTTCTCTGTCAATTCATAACCTGTAACTGGATTTTAAAAAGGAGGTATTAGTTCACAGGAAAAGGCATAAGTAAAAAATATTTGGTGCAAAGTGCTGAGTTCCTCCTCTTAATTACTGCAGACCAACCTTAAACCTTACCTAATGGTAGAACTCCATCCAAATCTAGTATAGACTGAAATTAATGAATCTGCTCCAATTTACATTAAAATTTAATTTTGTCCGACAAGCTCTCTGAAATTGATACTCACTGCAATACCGAGTGCAGTATAAAAGATCATATCATGCAGTCAACATGATGCACTTTGCAATGTAATTTAACACTAATGTTAAATTAAATTACAAAGATAAGTTTTATGGTCTCTCTTAAAATCATTTAAGAGCTTAATTCTTATCTGAGATGTGTAAGACACAAATCTTTCCTATTGATCACTGACTATATAGATAATTGTAAGAGAAGAATCACAAAATATGATGGGCTTTCCAAGGCTTTTCTTTATGATACAGACTTATGATTTGATGTATTAGTCCTTTATAGCAACTAGGATCTCTGCTGAAGGAAAAGGCTCAAGTAGGTTGTCCTCATTGAAGAAAACACCAATCTGTACAGTTTGGATGAGGCCAAATTGCATCAGGAGATCCATAAAGAAGATTTAGACAATGTTAAATAAGGTTTAGATGATTCAGATTGTAGATTTTCATGGCCTTCAGAACTAAGCCCATCAGGAGGAAAATGAGATTCATCCTATAAGTTCTTTTATTTTCGTTAGCTGAAAATGCATACAGCAACTGGTTGCAGTTTGCCTCTGCCATTGGGATTCCAGGAATATCTACTTATGTTATTGAAACCAAGTGCCCTTACTTCGTCTAATTTGTCATCAAGGGAAGGGAAAGGAAGCAGATAGCCTTCACTATTCACTTTGGTGTAGGAAGAGCTGTGGACCCAGCTGGTGGAAACAAAATTAAATGTCCATGAGATTTTTGTGTGATGCTGTTGAAGGAGGGGATTTTCAAAACATCTCCCCATTGTACAGAAGGTGAATAGGAAAAAGAGCATTTGCTGAAAGAACATTGTTTTAATGACTGGGTAATGAGAGGAAGAGTGAACCATTCAAAGTTGTAAAGTTCTTGTAAAGAATCAAAGTAATAGAAATAATTTTTAAAAACTGTATTAAAACTTCAAAGAGAGAAGCAAAACTACAAACAGTAGTACTCCTTTCTAAACCCTTTCTAAACAATGATCTTCAATAAAAAGATCAAGCAAAATCACAAGAAAAACTTTTCAGAGTTTGAGGGGAGGGGGTTATCAACTAGTTACAGCAATGACTGAGAGACCTAAACATTTTTTTAATGCTTAAGAATATTCTGAAACAGAATTCCTTCCAGCACATGCTGTAATGATGAGCATACTGACAAAGTGATAACTAAATAAGGTATATGTCAAACTCATCTCCACAAATGCACTCCAGCTTCCCCTCAGACAAGGAAAAGGAGAGCACATCTGTCCAGTTCAACATTCATTATGTGGCATCTTGAAGGTACTTCACACCACTCATTACTTACAAACTGAAGATGTCACTAAAGACTGATCATATCCACTGTAAGAAATGCTTAGTTTAGTACAATATGATACTAAGTAGGCCCTCAAATTAAGTTCTTGTCAGGGAAGAATGTGCTCAGCTATCTGCACAGCACATCAGCAGCAGCTCTGCAGGAACAGGGACATGGACAGGAATGCTTTCCTGGTTCTGGAACTGTTAAACCCAGAGCCCTCCTGCTAGCTGGGCACACTGCAGGGAATGAGGAACCTGCAGTCCTTGCTGGAATGCAAGGAGGGGGGAAGAAACTTTCTGAACTGTAAAGGAGGTTGGATTCCCTGCTGACCAGGCGCACAGTTTGGATGATGCCATGGTGCCACCACAAGGAAAGGCAGAATTAAGAGCCACAAGAGCTAACAAAGTGTCCATAGTCACATGAACTACTCCAGAGTACATGAAGGAGAGGACACTGGTGGAAGTTGTTATCTAGGTGATATGTAAAGGAGGGGGGAAAAAAAGGAAAAAAAAAAAAAAGGATGGAGAAATTAAATTGGGATGCAACATACTAACTAGAATTAGCTGCAGTGCTGGTGATGGCTGTGCTGTGTTAGGATCTGTTTCATATCCACTCATAGTTTTTCGCCTGTAAAACCATGTTTTTTAAGCTTAGTCTTACCTGAAATGAATGCTGCTTATTTCCATTATCAGTGTTGCTGGGAATTGAAATGGCTGCAGATACAGAACAGTGTAAAAACACGATGAGCTATGTAGCTTGGGAGCAATTGAGCAGCTGAATACTGCATTATTGAGAAATCATTCGCTACCTCTGGGTGTTAGTGAGAAACTGGAGAGTCCTAGACTGGCATTCAGGGCACAGCACAGGATGAATAAACATTACTGAGTGCTGGGTATTTGCTAGTGAATCCAGCATGAAGCTTCAGCAGTTGTGTGTCATCCCACTGCATCTTCTAGGGTTGGCAGCACACACAAAAGGAGCAGTGCATGCCAGGAGCCTTGTGGCAGGCTTGTTTCCTGAATAACCAAATTATCAATGAAATTAATGACGTTTTGTATGAAGTGCAGCAGGCAAAACAGCCATACTTTCAAGTGTCAACATGTGAGAACCATTTAAATTTTATCAGTAGTCTTCAAGGGACTTGTAGATAGCTACATGAAATTATTTGGTTTATATGCATACCTTTCTATTGCCAAATTACTCCTAGCTTGGTATTGTGCCTCTTATCTAGTTAAAATAGGAATCTCTTTAGAATAAGGGACTCAGTATTTTGTAAAATGTATGTATATCTCTGACATTGGACAAATAATAAGCTGTAGATGCAAATGATCATGAACATTGCAAGTGTTAAGCTGGAAATTCTAATTCCTAGCTTCTTGGATGATTGCAAGTACAAATATTTCTTGACTCAGCATGGTATCACAAAACATGGAACCTTGTCCAGTGCTGAGTGATGGCTATTAAGTATATCCCAGACCCTGTAAATCTCAGGTTATGGAATTTGTCCCAGAATCTGCTTTTGCTATGGTATTGTGCTGCAGAAACTCGTCCTGTATTTTTTAAAGCTAACACAAAATATCCACTCCATATGGTTTTGGGGATGTACTTAAAATATGAGCCAAGTTCAACCTGATGCAGTGCTGTCTTGCTGAGCCCTGAGCTAGTCTAAAGCAATTTCTTTCAGAGGTGTGATCCCATTCATCTCAATGAGATTTTAAGTCAAAATCTAAAGAAAGTATTTTTAGTAACAGTTTTAAAACCTTTTCATTACTATCTGTTTAAATCAAATGTCTTTAATTTAGGAGTAGATATAATAAGTGTGCCTATATCATATTTCCAAGCAGTTTCCCACCTCCTTGTAGATTTCAAAACCCATATTGTTTCCTACCTATGAAGCAAACCCAAGGACTTCAGTCTGTTTATACACAGCCAATTTAAAAAATCTTTGGCACAGAAGGAATTGAAAATATGGAGAGAACAGTAGTCACAGTAAACAAGCTAGGGATTACTCTGTGGTATTGGACTACTTAAGCTATTGGGGTTAAGAGCTGGCTTTTCATTCTGTCCCAAAGATCATCTAAGGTTTCACTAAAATAAATGATCCTGTGCAGACTGGATTTTGAATATTCAGGTTTAAATAACTGGGTTTCTAATTTAAGTTGAAGCAGTTCCTGAATTTACTGCTTGCTACACTAACTACTGTCAAAATCGAGCATTTATTTATTCCATGTATATCATTACATGGGGTGTACAATGAACATTTATTAGTTCCACATCTCAGCAGGAGGGCACAGTGGCTCTTCAAAAAGGGAAAGCAGGTAGCAAGAATAGTAAGTTGAGTGATGGGTGTCTCGAAGCCCCTTCTTTTGGCTTAAAGTTTATCTTGCAGGGAAGGACCATGGATATAGCTGATCCACTGAAATGTACTCATGGAAGAGACTTGTATTCGACTTGACATACTGGGCAAGAGCTTAGAACAAAGCCAAAGCATTCCCCTCTAGATAAACAAGTATGTAAAAAACCACCTAATTTCTTTCAGTTCATAAAAACCCCAAAACATTTCTCATCTATATCTCCATGTTTTTAATGGAAAACAAAGATGGTTTTTAAGATGAAAATGTTCTGTATTCACATGCATTTGTTAAAAAACACATGCTATTTTGAGCAGTGAATTGCAAGCCGGCCAGTGAAAGAAGCAGCAATATGTTCCTAGGAAATTTTCATTCCTCCCTCTGTTCTGCAGGGGAATGATACTTACATTAATTCTGAAAAACAAGCATGAGCAGAGAAATTTAAAATCAGCTATAAGCTTTCTCTGTTTCTAACTCCAAAGAATGAACTGTATTGAGGACTGCAGCAACGCTTTCCTGTTTCAGTGCCATGCTGCTGGGTCCAGAGCACTCATACAGGGTTTTGAAACCACTCCAGGAAATCAGACTTCCAGGTATAGCTCTTTTACAGGGCCTGAAAAAATATCCATAGCGTGTCCCCTTCCTCCCTGCAGGTGTATCAGTCACATATCGTGGGCCTCTGGAAACTATCTGTGGATGTGCATAAAACAGTGGATATGGATGTACATAAAACAGTGGATATGGATGTGCAGAGACATTTCAGTTCTTTTCAGAAATCCTGCCCCACTGAAGAAATGGGACCTTTCCCAGGGAAATGCACTGGGGCCAGAATTTCTCTAGCAGCATTAACTGGAGTTGTTTTCTCTAAAGCACACAGAGAGTGTGCAGAGGGAAGACTGCATTTCAGCATAGAAATAAAATGTTGTTGTGTTTAGATTTGTTGCTTAATAACTCAGAGTCATTGTGGAGGATAAAAAATGAGCTCTAAAGGAAAGCACTGAACCTCTTCAAGGCTGCACATTGTATTCCAGGTATACCTTCACTGTCAACATCCTACCTGAATATTAGCCAATGATTAATACTCCCATTCAAATGGGGGTTTTGTCACTTTTAGGAAGGGTTGTAAATCAACATGTGCTCTGAATATGCAACAGTTCCTATAATTTTCAAGCGATTAATACAGGCATTTGACCAGGAAAAGTTTCAAGCATCAGAGAGTTAAAACTACATTTCGGTAGAACTTCAGGGAACACTCTCATCGCTGCCTGGTTCCTTGCTGGCTCATTCAGGAAAACTGATGTTACATTATACATTAACATTTGTAAGTGTCATCTACATGAAAAATTTTAGTTATTTCCATTTTTTATATTGTAGTTATTGAAACGACTCAATGCTGGCAACTGAGGGGCAGCCATAGGAAGATATTTAAAACTTGCTGGTTTTAGTAGACCACGGGACTTGTTGGCCACCTGGCACTTACTGACCAGGTACATTTCCTGATTTATAGAAACTGGCTGGGTGACTATGTAGTGTCACCAGCTAAACGTGGCAAGACTCGAGGCTCACCGATTTCTCTTTAAGATGCAAAAAGCATGAAAAAGCTGAGGGGCTGCCGTTCCTTTGTGCTGCTGGCACGGCGGCGGGGGAGCGCGTTCGCTGGGGCAGCTCCGCCACCTGCAGCTCAGCGGCGGCAGGAGCGCGCTGCCCGCCCCGACCGCGGGGCTGCCTGCCTTCCCCAGCGCAAAGGCAAAAACCCTCCTGGCAGGCAGGAGGCTGCGCTGAGGAGGTTAATCGCTAATTAAATTAGAAATAGAATGCATTAGCTTATGGCATGCAAAAGGTAAAGGAGAGCTTTCACATTGGTCTTTCTTGCTAATCTTCACTGCTTGCAGAATGAGCATCCGTTCTCAGAACAGAATAAAAACCCAGCATTAGAACAAAAATCATAAAGCTAAAACTGTTCTTGGTGTGACTGGACGGATCTCAGAGCTGAATATGACCCCTCACTGATGAAGGCCAGTTAGGGCTCTGCTGATGACTGAGGTATTACAGGAAATTATGTGCAGATCCATATTCTCAGAACCCTTTAACTCCTGTCTGCAGCGCCACCAGTATCTCATCATATAACTCCCTTCTTGAAACACACTGGTTTTTGAAATCTGTCAATGCTAGTCTTCTCCAAAAAAAAATCATTAAAAAATAAATCAAATTCTTCCATATGTGTTTTACTAGCACGAAAAGAAAAGAAAAGAAAGAAAAGAAAAAGAAAAGAAAAGAAAAGAAAAGAAAAAAAGAAAAACAACCCCCAAACCTGTGCTTTACTATGTTCCCTATTTTCACTTCCCTGAGGCCCAAGGGTATGGCATTACCGTTTTGTCAAGTTGGATCCAAGCCCTCTAATTGATGAATTGTCCATAGGATCCATATGGAACTCCAGGAAAGTCACTGCCAGTCTATATAGTACCAAAATGTGTGCATGGGTCCCAGTGTGTACTGGGCATCCACAAACAGAGGCTGCTCATGCCAGTGATCTCTCTCACTGTGTTCATCCCTAGAGCTGGCTGTACCTCACAGCTCTGACAGTGAAATGGTGCAAGTTCTGAGTGATGGTCAGACATCATCACCATGAGCTCAGATAAGGTGGCTAGAAACTAATTCTAATAATATTGGGTTACTAAGCATCATGTGGAGTTCTTTCAGTGGGTTTTAGTACTGCAGAGGGGAAGTATATATATCTATTATGGTACACATTGTTCCAAATACATTTTAAAAGCTAAAACAAATGTGATTTTTCCTTGAACTTTAGGCTTTGTTTGACTGTGCATAGAATTAAGACGCGTTCTAGTGCCTGAAACATCCACATGGAGCTTTGTGTCCTTCAGGGACAGCAAGAGCAATCTGGTGGATCAGATCCAGCATCATCTAGGGCATTTCAGCTGGCACTAGACCCTTGTACATAGGTGTCCAGGCATATGCATCCCACCTCTAGTGTTGCCTAAGCGTGGAACTCAGAAATATCTGTCTTGTCAAGCATTGCCATTAAAGGTTCTGTATTCCTGGGAATGTAGAAATTATTTCTGTAATCATACATCGTCACTGCACTAAATTCTTGAAGTCTTTAGACTGTTTTCCTGGGTGACTGATTTCAAGCTGTGAAGAAACTGCTTGTAGAAGAGATTGGTTTTGTTGATGTTCTAAATATTATTAATGCAGTACTATAGCAAAAACTTGTACATTTTGGTATTATCCAGTGCTTGAAAAAATGTTAAAATGGATGTTTTGAAGAAATCTCACAGAAGGAGACTAGATGATCTGTGGGGAATAGACAGCTTAAGCCTCAGGCTTCTTCTACATACCAATGAATGAAGGGGTATAAAGCATTTGATTAGCTTTGTTTTAAGAACTCACTCTGTCAACCCAACCTGCCAGTTACCTGCTCATCAGTCGTTAAAGACAGAAGGTGGTTTTGCCCAGTCAAGCTTTTAAATAAATCCTGTCCCCACATTTTTAATCTGACTTTTTTGAAAAAACCAAGCTACTGATTGTCACTGGCAAGTTCCTTGAACTTAAGCTAATTGGAGAACAATCATTTCCTCTTTCAAGGATTTGGGTTTGAGTCACTTTAGATTTCAAGTAGGTCTAAAAGATCACTGAGAAAGACTGTGAGATGTGATATCAATCATTTTTAATCCAGTTCATTTTACACTTATGCCCAAATCACATGAACTAGATGCATTTAAAACTACAGAGTTCAATGCCTTCCTATTACTCAAGTATCCAAAGCTGACCTTACAATTTCCAGACTTTAGAGGAAGAAAATGATCATTAATTCCCCAAAAACCAGAAGAGGAATTCATGTGAGTAGGCACAAGTAGCTCCAAGTATCCAGAAGATGAGACTTTCCCATATCCTGGAATAGGGCCCTCAGTGCCCATACTTTATCTATGTGAGATCAGTCAAGCTTTTCTACATATTGGGTCTGTGTTCCATTTTAATACTGTGTGTGAAGTGAAAGAGGTTATATACAGGATTAGCACTCAAGATATCCACAGGCAGCAGGGATAGTACTCAGTGCACATTATGGTTTGAGCACAATAGCAAACATCTCTGCCAAGATGATAAAGAAGAAACATTCTTTGTTGCCAATAATAAATATCTAGGGAAGAGTAAGTATATCAGGAATAAAGTGTCCCTAAGGAAATATATATTTACATATTTTTAGTCCCAGCAGCAGTAGAGCTATGTGAGTCTAGTGCTCTGCCCAGGGTAACTAGTTCAGAATTATCACAAATATCTTTTTCATGCTTGCTGCTATCAGCTCATAATGAGAAAATTTTGGCAGCCATGCCAGAAACCCAGACTTTTGAGAGCCAAAACAATAGTGCCCATTATGATCACAAATCTCTTTCTCTCTCACATGGACACACACACACAACCTGAACAAGTACCTGCAGGTTTCAGAATAAATTGAATATGAACTCAAAATACAACACCTTTTTCACAGCATAAACTGGGTCCCGCATATATTTTAGGACCTGATGATCTTATTTTTTTTTAGAATATTGAACTAGATGAAAATCCAAGCCCAGAGTGCACTATCTGATAGCAGCTTTCTGTCTACTAGATTATCTTGTAGATATTTATTTACAAAAAATATGTAAAAACTATGTAAGAAAAACACCAATGAGGCAACTGAAAATTAAATTTCTGTAGTTGGAAAAAAAAATAATTTCTCATACTGAAGCTCTTCATTCTCCCTGCTGCTTTATGTTATCTCTGTTTTAACTGCTGTTAATGAAAGGCTCATCAAACAGCAGTGCCAATACACAGTAATATTTAAATGCTGAATTAGTCTCAGTCCTCATGGTAGCTCCCTTTCAACTATTTTCCCTGCATACTTTGCATCTCCATTTATATGAATGAGAGAGGGGTGCACGTGGGCAGAATGGAGCAAGCATTGCTCAGCTCTGCAGCCCAGGGAGAAGAATTTGTCTCCTGTCATATATTTGTAAAAGAACAAAGGGAAAACATCTCCTGCTGAAGCAAATCCTAGTTACTCCTTCAGCAAAACTTCCTAAAATTAAGTAAATAATTCAAAACAAGACTTTGCTTAAGTTATGCCTTTCTTCAGTTGCCATTCTAATAATTTGATCAACCTGTTGCCCTACTTCTGTTGGTAAGAAAAGCCAAACCTGCCCCTGCTTCTAAATGCAGTTCTGCTTTGAAAAGTGACTAAAAATGGTATGCAGGCTCCATGCTTATTCTGTGCCAGCTACTTCCTTATCGTATGTGCTCAGTTTGGAAGCAAGGAACCTTTTCCTCCTCTGTGCCAGCCCTGCAAATTTCAGGTAGAACCTATAGGTCAACTGGAATTTTTCTCCTCATTTAGGATGCCTAAAAACCAAGGGTCTGGCAAACAAGAGTAACCCTTCAGTTATGTGTGCAATTTTGTAGCCTTCTATGGCTTAAATGACTGGAAATGATTCTGTGGTTATAAACAGGAGAGAATTGAAAGCAGCACAGTGCTCTTTCTGCTGGATCTGCTGTGCTAACAGGAGTAAAAAGCAGTGAACAGTGATTTTAATTATTAAGTGAATAGATAGAAAATATATAAGACTATATTTTAAAAAAGGTGTGTGAAATCCCTTGTTTTCAGAAATCTCTATCTTATATTTTCAGCATTCAAGCAGACAAGAAAAATAAAATGCTTTTCTTTTTTTCTCATATGTGTCTTTCATATGATAGGGAGAGAGTGTATAGTCCTCATATAACAAAAAAAGCCCAAAATTACCTGGATTATTTTGCATGCAGTATAAAAATAAAAGATCTTTTATAAGAAATTCTCATTGTGGTGTGCAGCGTGTCAGAAGAACACAATTTGCTGTATGGGAATGATAACCCACTATGGACATTTTATTATTTATTAATCTTTGCAGCTTTAGCAATGAAGCATGAACATTTTCTAGTCTTCTGAAATCTCTGTAGCCTGGAAGACAAGAGTTGAAGTTTATCTGATATATCAAAATAATACCTTGGATAATAAATAGCAAGCAAAAGTTTTCCCAATTCTGAGTTTTGATCTTGAAATCCAAGTGCAGATTAAACTGAACTGTACAAGGCATGCTCTGTTAGCAAGAGTAAAAAAAATTCAAAAATATAATTTCCAGGTGTGTGAATGATCAATGGAGGTTTTGCTTGGATGAAATAGTTCTATTCTGATTTTTTCTTCCAGTTGTGTGTAATACTGGAGCCAATGCAGGAACTGATGTCAAGACATAAAACTTACAATCTAAGTCCTCGAGACTGCTTGAAGACTTGCTTGTTTCAAAAATGGCAGAGAATGGTGGCCCCACCAGGTATGTTTCACTTCCAATATTCCACTTATTTTATAGTAAAATTAATAGAGAAGCAATGGGAAAGTTTACTTATACAGGAAAGTAATAAAAATTAACAATGTTCCCCAAGCAAGCCTGAAAATTATTCTGATATTTTATGATTTCAATCTGACACAACTGATTTATAGATGTGCACACTGAGATGGTTTCACTATGACTAGGATATAATTTAGTACAAAAATATGTGTAGATGGAATGCAAAATGCCTACTGGCTCCATTAGAATTCATCGTTTATGTAATCCTGCTTCCTGCTGTGACTCTGAAATTACAGCTACAATTCATAATTAATTGTCTTTGAGACTAATATCAAGTTATTTACAGGCCTGGACCTAATCTCCTTCCTCTTACACCTCAAAATAATAATTCTCTCTTTTTTCAGATTATAAAGGTTTGTGTATCTAAGAGTGTTCGCATGGGTGCCCATGCCAAATTTTGAGAAGAACAATTGCCCCTCTGGGCTTTGCCAGTTTGAGCAAAGCTGTGTAATTGTCCCCATTCAGTCTGGTTTTTGCAGGCTTGCAGGGCAATGGCATTAGCACACTTTATGGGCTCTCTTGGGAGCAGCAGTTTTAGAGGTGAAGCCCACACAGGATGTGGGAGGAACTCCAAGGGTGGTTGTTGTGTACCACAGCAGTGGGGTAGAGAGCTGCTTTAGCCTTTGCCTCTGGCTGGGTCATTTGGGGCTGGACCCTACATCACAGTAAGGCCTGGATTTTGTTTAGCACCATTTCTTGCTCTGTGACCTTCAGCAAGTTCCACTGACCATAATTATCATTATCATGATACTCCCATCAGTAAAATACTTTTGAATACCTTTGTAGACAATGCTGGGACAATAAGCTTTGTTAATCCATCATAAAAAATTGAAAGTAGATTCCATTGGTTTGGGTCCAAATATCATTCTATGGTTTGGATGTTAAATCTAATACAACTGTTACTATTAAACTTAGTAATTTAAAACTAATCAAAAAAGTATTTCAGCACTTCTTCTTACGGATCATTTTAGTTCATGCTTTACAGTATCTTCCATTTGCTTTCCTTCTTATCATTTTATTGCAGCAGAACCCACAAGACAACCAACAACCAAACGGAGAAAAAGGAAAAACTCTACCAGCAGCACTTCCAACAGTAGTGCTGGGAACAACGCAAATAGTACCAACAGCAAGAAAAAGTCAGCTGCTGCAAACCTGAGTCTATCAAGTCAGGTACCTGTAAGTCTCACTTTCCTTTTAGGCCTGAATCACTTACGGTGCTTTAATTCTTTCCGTACTTTGTAAAGAAGGTGCATTCTTGAGCCAAACGTCTCACAAGCAAAAGGCAATCTTGCACACTGTCCTGTGGCAGCTGGGGAATTAGTGGGGAGGTGTGAAGAAGCTGTTCTGCAGTGCAGCTTTAATGAAGGACCCTCAAACAGAAGCATCCTGAGGATCAGATGTGATTTTTTAAAGGCCTGGACCAGTTTCCCTTTTTGTCAGGGGGAGTCCCTCCACTAGTGGTGGGACTCAGATTAGGCCTCATGTTTTTAGACATAGCATGAGCCTTGCAGATTCACCTGCCAGTGCTAAGTGAGGGTGTGTCCCAGTGGTGCAGGACAGCTGTGCCTGAGGAAGCCACTGGTCTCTCTGTGTTAGTGCCTTACCTCTAATTGGTGCCAGGTTCAGATGCTGAGCAGGAACAGATTATGAATTAACTTACCTGTAGAGCTTATGGCTTTGTCCAGCCACTCCACTTTCAGAGGGGGGATCCCCTGGAATGTGTCCCTCAGTTTATCCACCCTGCTAGCTGTAACTGTTGACATCACAATTGTATGGGGAGACACCAAGTCATTGCCAGAGTAGCAACTGTATCAGCATTTTAATAATGTCACATTTTACTGCCTTAGTCACAATATAGGGGTAATCAGACCCCAAATTGTGATGAAGTGTGCCTTAGTCAATAAGGAGATAGCTTGTGCATTTTAAAGCTTGGGAAATTAATTTTATATTATAGGAGCTATAAGGTCATATCCTGGGAGTAACATGCAGGTATTTTTATTGGATTTCTGATCCACAGATAGGAAGGGGCTAGGTCTCCTATGAAACCTGACAAAGAATCTAGGTGTTTTGTTAGCACAAAGCAGAAACTTCCTAGGAAGCTTGAATACCCAGTTTTAAAAAAGAGGAGTAGACTAGCATCAGTGAAATGAATTGAAGATTTTTGTTTCGCAACTGATTTAGCAATCCACTAGTTTACAGTTTTGGCCTTCAGTACATTAAACTCATATTTCCTCCTTGTCATATTAAAATTTTCACATAGCTCACATCCCCAGAGTCAGATTCTTTCCCTAATATAGGCATCTCTGTGTTTTTCTGGCAGCACAAAGCAGTCAGAAGGCTGACTACCTGATCTCCTGGTGGCAGGCACCACTTTGCCCCACTAATGGTGTCTGCCAGAAAAACCTTTGGATCAATATTCGACCATATTTAAGAAAAAACAGCAAGGAAGTGCAAAACTGAGCAACCAGCTAATTCCCTGCTGTCTCCAGCTTTAAAAGACAGTAGAATCATTTTGTGTCAGCTACACCCTGCTCAGAGTTCAGCAGGACCAGAATCTGACCCCCTGCCTCTCTTCAGCCTGCTCCTCCCTGGAGAGAGGACTTTTGTTGCCTTCAGTGGTAGCCGTGTGTACTTGAATGTCTGAATGTGATTGAGCCCTCTGATAGTTACTTGTCACTCCCACTGGTATTGAAAGTGGCTTCAGCTACTGAAGGCTACTCCTGACAGATGAGGTAGTCAAGGCTGCTCTTCTGATGCAGATGATAGTTGAGCATCTGAGACATATTGGTAAAGTTTATTATGGTATGAAGGATGGATTTTTAGCCTTCTTTTACTTTCAGGATGTTGCATACTCAATGTTTTTCGATATTCTTTGCTTTCTGAATCAGAGTAGCAAAATGGTCCAAACTTTTGTATGGAGGATCAGGTTCCATTTTTAGGACACTTTTCCTTTCCATCTGCAAAGGGGAAAATGCTTAGCTGTTCGATTTGATATACTAACAGCTCTTCCCATCTTCCCCACAGCAAAGATAGCAAACCAGATGGAATTGATGGTTTGGCCACCCTGTAGAGTAGACAGAACTCAGAATAATTTTAGCAGGAGGGTATTTCGGTGTAAAACTATTCAACGCTTTTCAGTTTAATAAAGAGATGTTATCCCACGCATCTTCAAAATCATGCATTCTTTGAAGTGGACCTTGTTGCCATTGCTTTCTGAAGATAGCTGCAGGTAGCAGTAACTTGCTTTCTGTTTCTTTCCCGTAACTGTACCTTAAAGTGTGTCATTTAGTAGTTAATGTTTGGTTTCCCTTACAAGCAATAGAAGACAAGAGATTCTTGAACACAATTTGACAGTTTTCAATTCACTAAAATATTCATTTGGCCATACAGCTTCCTGTGAATGGGACTTTCCTGTTCAGTAGGAAAAAAACCCCACCCGACTGAAATAATTCACTTTCAGTGTTAAAAGCATTTCACCTCTTCTTATTAGAGAAGAGGAATGGAATCACTGCATCTTCTGTCCAGATGACTCACATAACCAGAGCTAGTTTCAGTTCCATTTTTCTCATCCTTCTCTCTGGAGAATCCTGCAATGAGCTCATATCTATATCAAACCTGGATTAATATGAAGTCCTGTATTCCAACTTTCCCTTTCCCTTTTTCTCCAGTGATTTCTTCCCTGCCAGCAAAGTCAGTCTCCCTACCTTAATCACATCTAATTTCCTGTCTCTTTTATGCTTCTGTGTTGTTTTGACTTTGACAGTAAATTAATCCTGATTAAACAGTGTTTTCTTAGCCTCTATTTTATGTGATGTTTATTGGTTTAGGACATTAGTAATTATTCCATTTTGCTCCTACATTAATGCTGCATGCACTCTGGCAAATATGTGAACTTAGCATACAACTTATCCACACTTCTCACTCACACCATTAACTTCTGTTTCTTTAATGAGGCCTTCATAGCTAGAGAGACAAATGTCCCATGTTCAGGACAGTGTCCAGAAAACAGCTGAAGCTATGGCAAAGCTTGAAACTTTAGAGTTTTGTCATTTTCCCCACAGCCCCTTCCAGCTCTTCAGATAAATACATTGGGCCGAGCAAACCTTGATTAATGAGGGAATGCTACTTGTCACATAGATGTTCTTCTAGTAGTAGGAGGAGAAGGTTGTGCCATTTCCTCTACCTGCATTATTTTCTGATCAGTTCTCTAGGCAGGTACAGAGCAGACAATACAGAGCCAAGCTCAGAAAGTGAAACGATGTGATTGTGTTTCCATGCATGGTCAGGGTCAGGTTGGCACTGCACCCCAAAGCTCAATTGCTGAAGCCTAATCAATCAGTATTATTTGTGCTCCTTGTGTTGCCTTAAATTTATTAGCACTTCCATAGTGCTGACATATTCTGATACATCTCTAATGACAATCCATAAAAACATCTGAAGGGTCTCTGCTAGTCTCCCTCTCATCAGTAATTTGAAAATGTTCACTCTCAGTCCATCCTCTTATCTCTAATCATTGTTTATATTTTCTCAAGTGTGGTAAATAAAATACAAAGTTTTGTCCTTTTGACAGTCACTGGCACTCTACTGCACCTATTTTCTCTTTTCGTGGTGGGATAAGCAGTGGTTTCTGTGATTCTCTTGATTCTCAGGCTACTGACTGCAGACCTTCAGTATCTCTTGTCAACATGACTCTTCTGGCCCAAGTCCCTTGTTTAATACCTTTCCTATATATTATGTAGCTCCTACATATTTCTCACATTCTTAACATAAATGCAGTTAGCCAGTGTGCCACATGATTGCATCACACAACTCATGCTTAGCTTGGCCCATTGCTTCTCCAGTGATGCTTTTGACCCAAATCCTGTAGGTGCCGAGGCAACAAACTGTAGTGTGGTGGGAGTAGAACTAAGAGCTGCTAAAGTCAGTCCAATAGCACAAATACAAAATTATTTTCCTCATCAGAAGTTTTCTTCTCTCAGGTTCTCACGGGTGCAGGCTCATTACTGCCAGTGTTTCCCATAGATGCATTGACTGGTTTTAGTTCATAAAGAAAATGGACAGGACAGGGACCCTGAAGCTGTAGTCTGCTCAGCTGCCCTAGCCTTAGCAGATGCCAGTAATTTAAACTTTGATTTGTTCATATTCTCAGTCACATCTGATCTTTAGAAAGCCCATTGGGCAGAAATTTGAGTTACCAATTTCCACTTTCCTCTAGACAAAGAGCAAAGATGGACAAGAGTTCTTCTGCAAGGTTCATAGAAAACTTGCCTTTCTAATGTTAGCCTTCCTATCATTTTAAAGGAATTAGTTATCTAATTCAGGCTGTCATTGTCTTACCACTTACACAGTACTAATAATTTCCTCTAGTATTTGAAGCTAGCTGCAACATTTTCTCAAGCCTTTGTTCAGCTTTCAAGCCTTCTTACTGGCTAAAATCATATTTCTTAGCATTTTTCATATTCTTCTGTTTCAAATAAAACTTTCTTGAAAGTCCAAACATTTGTACTGTAGAGAAGTGATTTGTATACTGTCGCTGCTCGGGCTCTGTGATCTGTGGATTACAGGTGATCAGGCAAGATCATCAGAAGGGGTCCATACAGCTATTTTCACTTAAATATCACTCTCTGTTAAGTTTAATAAAAACAGGGCACATTGATCCATTTTCATATATTTGAAACTTTGTAGCAATCCACAACTCTCACAAACTCCAAGAACCATTGCTCTATGCTGCTCCTAGTCATCACCACAGAAATTATTAGGTGGATTTGCTTTCATTTACTAATGAAGATCCCGTTCAGTGTAATGCTGTAACCATGAACCCAGTGAAATATCACGTGTTGGAAAGGATAAAGCATCACTACATGCCACTGAGTAAATGAAACATTCTTTGTTACATTCAGAGTCTTAAGTAGAACCTCCTTGCACACTTTAAGCAAGTGACATACCTCAATAATCTCTCTTTCTCTTTGTAGTTCTCTGTAAGCTCCTCAGAAACCAAACCCATAAATAAACCTGCTCATGTGGAAGGGAGCAATACAATATCTTACATGTTTGAGAAACGGGGCAGGTTTAGGTGGTTTGTAATGGATGTTGTAGAGCCAGAGCTACAGTTCCAGGGCCAGAGATTAGTGTCCCAAGTTATTCCATGTCTCAGAACTGTGGAATTCAGAATCTGAGATTTAATAGGAAGGAGATGAGAGAGAATAAATTTGTTTCCAGTTTTTGTGCTTTAGGAAAAACATTCCAAACAAGACGAGAATGTCAAGTTAACAGTGAGGATTATGATGAGATATGAAAGATTTTTCTCTAGAAAGTGTGTACTCTGAAATCTAATTAAAATGTCAGTTCTGTTTCTAAAGATAATTTCAATACCAATGTCAGTCTGATGTTTTTCCATGGAAGCAGTGACCGTTATGAGTGTGGGCAGCAGTGGGGCTCTCAGTCATTATTAATTTTTGTGCCAAGGAGCTAAAAAGTCAATTATTAAAATAATTACCACTAACACAATTCCATAAGAAAGAAAGCAGGAGGAAGAATCCTTCTTCTTTTGACTTAGCACTTACAGGTATTCTAGCTGCTAAAACTAGTGCAACTTTCAGTCCTTGGAGGATGAGATGTGTTTGAATGATATACTTGAGAGTGCCAGGCATTTTTAATTACCTCAGGCTTGTGAAGCACTGTTTGTCTACTTCTGGGGGCTGTGACAACAGAGCTATGAACTGATCACTGTAACACACTGAGCGAGGCTACATATAAACAGCAGCAGAGATGGCAGGCTCAGGGATGGGGAATTTTACATGGCCCACCAGATATTTTTACCTCCAAACTTCACTAAGACATCGTTTAAACATAAGTTGATCCTGAGTTAAAAAGTGTAGTTATTTAACTGGGCAGGGCAGAGCTAAATTTTGAGGCTTGGTATAAAGAAAAGGTGAAGTCTAGAAATGACCAGTCTGTTAAATAGAAGTGCTTGCATTTGAGTGTTGTGTGAAGTGATCTCTTTGTATAGTTTATATGCATCAATTTAAGTTCGGATGGCAACTAGGGTTATTACAGGATGAAAGGTATGATATACATGAAAGCTGCTTTTGTGGTTATATTATAAAATAATACATTTCTATCACATAATGTAAAACAACCACTGCTTTATTTACAGTGCTTCACTACAACCATATTTTACTATCATGAGACATTCCTTGACCAAAAATGTTGTTTCTAATCACTGAGTAAGTTAATAAGATTGAGTGACTACAGTCTAAATCTTTTTTAAACTAATTTAGTCAAATATGTGCTACCATAACTAGGCCATAGCAGTGTGTGCTGCCATGCAAGAGACTAGGGTTTAATTCTTGGATTCTGCTTCTCACTCCATGAGCAGGAGCTAGGAGCACTCCAGAGCTGCAGCCTCAACCCTGGGAGGGATGGAGCCTTGTGTCATTCAACAGCAGTGACCCCCACTGGCCAATTTAAGGAGAAGCATTGAGGGGCTCTAAAAGGAGTCACTTCCAGTCCTCCTCAGAGGTTGGTGGTCATTGCACGGGATCTAGTGAGTGGAGGTTCAATGGGGTGCACTTGGTGGGGTCTTCAGCTTTCAGTCTGACGAGCAGAATCCTCTGGGGAGGAAACAGCATGTGTGCTTCCTGAGACACTATTTTTGCCTGATATAACCATAAGTGGCAAGATTGACAAGAATTTTTTTTTCGATGTCCTGTAACAAATGCTGTGATATCTATCTTTTAAATAGAATGAGGGAAAACTCCACTAACCTCAATATAATTGTAGTTCAATTCCCAGAGAGAGAGAGAGAGAGACTCAATAGTATGGAGGGAAATACAAGTGCAAACCGTTCTCTCAGTGGGAGTCATACTAAAGGAATAATATTTGCAATGAACCTGAGAAATTTGAGGTGGAAATACTTACAAGGTCATTGAACATCCCACTGATGCAGGAATGTTTCCTACCACAGATTGATACTTTTTCCCAGTCTAGTGTTAGGTGACCTGAGCAGTAAAACTAGCACTGTTCCAGTGGGGTCATTAATCCTCAGCCTGCCAATATCAGGAACAGGAATATTGTCTTAGCAGTGGGGATTACATTTTTGTTTACTTAATGCCATCTTAGTACCCCAGTCTACATCTCCTCAGATTGGCCTAAAGTGATTGTCTTCCTTTCAGCACTTGCAGCTGTTAAGCGTATTTCCCCCTCCCAATAATTTAGTAGATGTAACACACATTTAATTCTCTCTCGTGGCCTCCCCAGCCAGCTGTTGCAGCCCCATAGTGATTTTTGATGTGCTTGTCTAGGTCTCATCCGAGTCGCTGACCTCTTGCTGGTATGGCAACAGAGAGAGCTTGAGGCCCATCCTCGAGAATGTTGAAGTAAAAGGAACTGTTGCCAGCTTGGTCTGTGATTCTGTGTTTCAGCCACTGTGGTCCTTTTTGCCTGCCATATAACACTGCACACTCACACCCAACTTGCTGTCCTCTGCCAGGTCTCTTTCTTGCAGTACAATGGGATCAGGTCTGGTTCAGCAGTGCACACTACATATTGCCTGTTGTTTAGAGGGATGGGATAAATTAGAATAAACTTTTGCTTAGGGACACCCTTGTCTTTTAAACTTCTATGTCGCAAAGCTGTGTGTGAGTTTTATTTAACCAAGTATTTTATGGATATGTGGAGTAACAAAACAGAAAAAGTGAAGAAGAAATAATGTAACAATTTCCATATACTCACAAATTTTTTACATAGCACAGGCTGAAAATGTGACACAAACATTCTTCTGTAGCATGCCAGCCTTTGCTGAGGATTATCAAGAAATAGTGTAAACACTTGCAGGCAATAATTTGTACTGTTTTATGGTGAAGGAAGTAGATATCTGATTAAAAAGAAACCTTATTAAATGCAAACATTTGTCTTCTGTTTGCTTTTTACGTTCATAAGGAGGAACAGATCCTTTAAAAAATGAATCTGTTGTTCACTAGGATTCTTGGAAGGGCTTGTTAAATCAGCAGGAACAAAGCTAGACATCTGGAATTACTGCACTTCTACCAAGCACTACCTGATGCCCTGACACCTGAGCTGCATGAAAAGATGCATCCCACATATTTCTTTAGCTGTTAGCACAGCAGTCTGATTCTCCCTTGAACAGGGAGAACAAGAGAGCTCTCTGGCTTTGCACCTTTGCTTTCCAGTCTCAAGTTTGCACCTTTCTATCCCATGCTGCTTAGGTTTTTTGCAGCAAATCTGTGATGCACTGGAGTACAGTAGGCGGTTTACTTGTTTTCATGGAAGGACAATTTGTACTTAAAGCAGTGATTAGATGAATTCTTTCTTTCTTGCATGCTTTAGTTTCTGATGAGTACTAGCTTCATCAGTGTAATTATAATTAGCACTCTTCATCTTGCTTTTACGGTACCAGCTGGACAGATTGGTCCTCTTACTGCACAGATTGGCGGCAGGGTTGCCTACATGGAGTTAGGTGACAGGCACCATGAAATAACAGATGGTAAATTCAGGGCTTGTTGGCAATCAGCAGGTTTTTGCTAATGACTTAATTAGCTATGCAAATTGTCAAATCAGTGTGAACATTGTTTTTATCGAAAACTTTACCTAAATTAATTACCATAATTAAGTAGCAGAATGTCAAGTATATTGGATGCGTAAAAGGGCTTGGCTGGCTATGGGTAGAGAGTTACCATCTTTATTAGAGTGCTGTGCTCCACATTTGAGGAGTCTGGGGATAAGAAATGTGGTTTCTTTTAAACTACTTTTAAAATACGCATATCACCAAGTTCCAACTGAGATACACCCTGGTGCCTTTCCAAAGAAAATGGCTCAGGGAGGATTTGCTGGATAAAGGCTAAATATCTCAAGGAGAAGTTTAAAGGCAGTTTCATAGCCTGTTTATTTGCTTAAAATCAGGCACGTTTTTCAGCCTACCTGCTTTTAAGTTCTGGGGTTTCTGAGATCCAGAGCCATGAGGATGCAGCCATAGAGATGTGTTATAGTTTTTATTTAAATTAACTATAAATAAACTCTAAGCCTCTCTCCTTGTTCCTACTATGTGGGAACTTTTAACTCTGTTATTCAAATGTCACAAAGTTAAAGAGATGCAAATTCTCTAACATAATTTTTTTAAGTTGATTTTTTCTCTCTCAAGGTTTCCATATAACAAATATTGGGTGCTGTTCACAGGATGTGATGGTGGTAGGAGAACCAACTCTGATGGGCGGCGAATTCGGGGATGAAGACGAAAGGCTTATCACTAGATTAGAGAATACACAGTATGATGCAGCAAATGGCATGGATGATGAAGAAGATTTCAACAATTCACCTGCACTGGGAAATAACAGCCCGTGGAACAGCAAACCTCCTGCTAACCAGGAGACTAAATCTGAAAACCCCACACCACAAGCTTCCCAATAGGTTATTCAGCAGCAATGCCCACTGCAATGTACCTCAGTGGGTTATTAATTACTGTTTCACAGCATTCTTCAAAATAAAATTTAAAAGAAACACCTTTCAAATGATACAGTATCTATTTCTAAACTAAAGCTATCCAACTTTTTTTGGTTAGGGAAAACTCTTGTATAAGCTTCCATATACATTCCTTGGAAGTGTTCTCATACAACTAGATACTGGCACTGACCTCAATTAAAATAATTGAAAATTAAACAGCATCTCATGGCAAATTCCTGACAGTGCATTTTATTGGAAGGGGTTGTTTTTTTCCTCATCAAACAATGGCCATATTTTAACAAGTCATCAGTGCTCAGGATCTCATTAACGTAACTATGTAAAACTTTTTACAATTGTAATATATTTTCTGCTTTTCGACTTGCACCTGAAATTTCTTGTTTCAGAAAAAAATCAGCTTTTAAGGAAAAGTAATTTAAAGTAACTTTTGTTCATTCTTTAACTTTTCTTTCACCAGTTAATCATTTAAAGGATCCAGCATTTTTAATTTACATTTAGCTGATGCCAGTAGATACTCTATCCATCGTTTAATAAAAATACTGAAACAAGAAATGTCTTTTTTTCATCAAAGACATGAGAAATATTTTTATGTGGAAAAAGACACCCAGTCCTATGAGAGTTTATGCTTTGTAAAATTGCTGTCGATCCAGATATTTTAAAGCCATGTAATCCATTAACTTTGTGGGCAGCTTAATAAATCTAAAACTTTTGTGTTTTTATTATTGTATCTGAGTTGGCTTTGTTGTTATTTCTTTTCATAGTATATTTCTTGTATAATATTTTTGTAAAGGCCTCATTTTTTTGTTTTACTTTTTTTGTTTTGTTTCGTTTTTTTATTCCGGTGTATTTATGTGAAACTTTATAAAAGAAACTAATTTTTTTCATTTACATATTAATATGTTCAACTCATCATGTAAAGACACAGTGAGTCAGTGTGTTATATAATACAACTGTATTTTATGTATGCTTTGCCAATAAGTGTGCCAATAAACTGTGTTAACAAATGTGCTCTCATACAGTGCATTTACAGTTCCTTGCATGCAAAACACACACCCGTGTTCAGGATCACGCACCAGGGGTTTCTGGAATTAGTGTTTCACTGAATTGCAGTGTTTTTCCAGATAAAGGTAAAGTCTATGGTTAGGTGTGAATCACTTGCAGCTCAATTTGGTTTGATGCTCTTTTTCTAACAATAACGATGTGCAGCAGCTCAGGTGAGTTACAGCAGTGAGAGCCAAGTGTGAAGGAGTGCAGGGCATCCAGCCAGAGCACCTCCATCCTGAACTTTGCATCCCTCACCTTCCAGGGCCGGGGCTTATCGGAGCAGGGATTTCCACTCTGCCAAGTTCTGTCTGATAGTTTTATGATGAGTCCCTCAACTGGTGATGAGAGGATTTTAAAAACCCTCCTTCTTTCTTTGCTTTGCTATCATATCAATTGTTCACGGGTGCCAGAGAAACCCCTGGAGTGGTGCAGCCACTGTGAGCACAGCCCAGCCTGCAGAGCCCCTCGGCTGAGCCGCAGCACTGGGGCACACGCCCACATCCCCAGGCACCCAGGCAGCCCTGCAAGGTGCACCCTGCAAGTGGCAAACACAGCAAGAACTGCTGGCAGGGAGTTGCTGAATCTACACAATCCTGCCTTTTGCACAGGGGAGTGATGTTTTGTTCTTCCCTGAAACTCTACTTTCTGTATTGCTGACATTATTAGAGCAGCTGAAGAACTCCCAGGTTTTTTTCTCAGTGGCTGTACATATACACAGAAGCCAGTCTAGGGAAATGTGTCTCCTTAGCATGTATATTTTTTTTAATCATCCTTTTGCTGGATGTGATTCCACCAAACAGTTTTGATACCACCATTGCAGAGGGAATACAAGGCAAAGCACCCTGTGTGACCATTCGGTTCTTGGTGAGAGACAGTTCCCTCCCTGCCCCAGGAACCAGCCTTGGCCCCTGACCTGGGTCCTTGCTCCTGCAAGCAAAATCCTTGTTCAATGAATTTTGGCATCTGTGGTACTCCTTGCAGGAAGATAGCCTAAAAGACACTCCAAGCTCTAGAGCACAAAGGATATCAACTGTAGAATTTAAAACTAGCTAAATAACAAACGTGGATAGCCATGCTGCTCCGTCATAACACTTTCAGAATGTAGGAAACTGTACTTTTATCATTCAGTGACTATATCAGCCCTGATTTTTCCATGTAAATAATTAAATTCAGAATGTATTCCATTAAGGGGTCTCTGGCTTCTATATAACCGCTATAACATTACAATTATACACTGTAATTCTAATGTTCAAAAACACTAATCATTCATATTACATCTCCATGAGCACACTCTAAAAGGCGTTCCTTATTATTAATCTTTCAAGACTGGCACTACTATTTCAATTTTTAAAAGATTTATGATGTCATATTACTCCTGTTGTTTCAGTAAATAAACACAGGAACGCTTGAAAAATGGGCAGCAGACTCCTTAGAGTGCTGTCCTTGAATTAATCTCCAAGGACACTTTCTCCATATCTCCTCAAAACCCTCGTCTACAAGCTATCAATCCACACTATTGTGGTTAGGATGACTAACAGACACAACGAGCTGATTTTATTTATTCATAAAAGAAATGTCCAGAATGGGCCAGCTGGAGGAAGTGGTTGAGATGGACAGCAGCTGATCATGCAGTCTCCCCACTACTCCATCCTTCGCCCCCGTGCCCTGGGCTGCTGCTTTGGCTTTTTGTTTCATGTTTGAAGTGACATGGTAAAGTCATCAAGACGGAGCCTGTGATCCCATTTCTGACCCTTAGAGCTCATGCCCTGCCCTCAGGAATTCTCCCCACAGGTTGAGGATTAAAGAACAGTGGTCACGTGGACTAATGGATTTTATGGCTTTTGGTTGGAGGTTGTCATTAAATGATGCTGCAGCTTCCATGTGCTCCATGACTGCCTGGCACAGAGCAGTGGGAAAGGTAAATAAACACCACAGGTGAGTTGAAGCAGCAGGTTTGTAAGAGCTGAGGTTGCAGCCTGAAGAAGGAAAGCTGGAAACCAACAGTTAATTTTACTGTAATCTAATCTCACCACCTACCAGAACATTGTATCTCTCTTAGAATTTGGAAGGAAATAATGTTTTTGGCACTTCCCCCCGGGGAGCCCTGAAGCTATTAAAAGTAGGAAGGAAACTTATCTCATGATGTTGAAATACTTTCAAAAAGAAAGCTCCTGTTTGTTTTAGTTAAATGGAGGGAAATACTGGCCCTGAGAAGTGCCCGTGCAAATCAGAGGGAGGAAATTCCAGGAGTTTACGTGGAAAAGCTGAATCACATAATTAGCAAAGTGACCAGATATGAACACTGATAACCAAGCTGGTTGCTGTTACAAAGAACTTACACCATACAAGAGTCATAAGCACTTGTGGGTTTTGATTGTTCTTTCAATTGCTTTGTTTGGGGATTACTAATTTTTTTTGCGTCTTTGTTCAGCAGAGTCCATTTCTTAGAGAACTTTCAACTTCTGTGAATCACCAGCTGGTCTCACTGGCTGCCCCTTGTGAGAACATTTCAGTTCCTAAAGCAGCTTCTTTCTCTCATTCCACAAGAAGCAAAAAATAAATATTTCCAAATTTGTAATCTTTTCAGAAAGCAGGTTTTCTCAGGTTTCATCATCTTTGCATTGATATGTGGGTGGAATAATGTGGTAGGATAATTCAATTTGCAAGGAACCTTGGGAGGAATAACTAGTATTTGCATTCTTTCAGCATCATAGACCTCTGTGAAAGTTGTGACTAATTTTTAGCCTTGGTTCTGGAGAAGTTACTGCTCTCCAAGATTTGGGAAATGTAACCATTTTGCATCCTTGGGGAAGAGAGCAAAAGCACCCTGTACCAGAGAGCTGGGGATACCAAGGATACCAGTCTTGAAGTGTGCAGGAAGACACAGGGGTTAGAGGAGGAGGAAACTTCCAAAGGGAAAGGCAAAATACTGAACACCACTGGGTGTTCTCTAACACCAGGGTGGAGAGAGGCTCCCTACCCAGCCATGGCTGCAAAACACCATTAAAGGAGTCTTAATGATAGAACAGACTAAATTTTGCAATTTCACAGCCTCCATGAAAATCCCATTTTAGCAAAGACAGGATGAAAGAGAAAACATGAATGATTGATACTGAAGGAAACCCAGTTTGTGTCTAATACATCCTGGAGAAACTGCTAATGGAAATTGAATAGTCCAGAAAATATTTCCTGAGACTGCAACTCTGATCAAGTAGCCCTCTGGTGATATATTGCATGTCCAAATTAAAGCTGCCCTGGGGCACACGTAACCCCAGCAGCTGCTTTTACTGTGCAGGACTGGATGATTTGTATGTTTTTTCTAGCTTTTTGACAGCATATTTTTATACAAGGCTAAGGCCTGAATCTTCGACTATGTAAGAGGAGCTACTGAATATTTAACATCCCATAGAACTGATGTTACTCCAGGATGTCATTATGTTCTATTAGGAAACCTGGTGGTACCCCAGCATTGCAGAGTGGGAGATGGTACCTTTAGATACTCATTTCTGGAAGTCCTGAAATTTATGGACCATACTCATACATATCATGAGAAAATACAAATTTCCATTCACCATGTTATTTTGACAGCAACTACTATCAGTTCTTTAAAGGGGAGAGGTTTTATTAGGAACAGTGATGGAGCAATCTAACTGTAAAAGCATTTCTTCCATGACCTGTGAATCACTTCTGAAATAAAAGAACTTTATCCCTCACATCAAGAAATAATTTTTAATGGGTCTATGGGCAGGCTTAATTCATAAGCACATTTTAAAACACCATTATGCACTAAAGATGACATCAGGAAATAATTCACTTGTGCATACAGAATCAAAAACTTTATAAAAAGCACCCATCTACAACAGAGCACAACATTCCAGCTGCCCAAGAAATTTCCAGTTCTGTTTCCATCAATTTTATGGGAATCAGGATGAGATTGATTAGCTTTAGTTTGAATAAGATACTGAATTCATCCTTGATAATTCAGGTTACAGGTTACTGTACATTAGCAAGGGGATGTGCTTCAGCTGAACCAGATAAATGCCCACCCAGTGTGCCTCCATTCAGTGTTGGAGAACCAAATTCAGAATCTTTTAGGTCAGTGCTCATGGCTGGAGTCTGAATTTCTTCAGATTCATTTTCCTCTTTTTCTTTGTGGTTGTGGGGATTTTATGAGGGTGGGGATCTTTAATTTGGGAATGTTTGGGGCCTTTTTTTTTCTTCTTCAGTCTGTACAGTGCCCTATAAGTACTTCTCAGATGTTCCAGACCATATCAGTTGGAAGGTGACATGCAGAGCCTCTGTTAGAATGTGTGTGTAGCAGTACTTTATATTATGTTAAAAGAAACTCCGCCTGATCTCTGGAGATCCTTAAGTTGTGTATCACCCCAGTTTAATTAATAGCTCTGTCTCAACCACTCTGAATTCATCTGAGTTGCTATGTATAATTTTGTATTGAACAGCTGTAATGTATAAGGTTAGCATCTCCTTTGTAATGCATTAGGAGACATTTTAGCAAATGCTTGAAATAAAGCAAGCATTTAACACTCCTTATCACATTCAACTGCGACTCTCATTTCATCACATGAAGTTTCATCCTCCCTGAGTAATCTCTTGGGGGGTCTGAGTACTGAAAAAGCTTTTAAGAGCTGATGTTTGGTGCTTTCAGATGCTGGGTTGTTGCTTTTTGTTTTTTATTCCATTCTATTTTCTTCCATTTCTCTTTGATAGCTTATGAAAATTTGTTTGTCATTTTGCACAAAGTTTTTAACTTTCCATCTTCTTCTGGCCATGTGCAAAACAGAACACAGGACTCGCATGTGCTCCACACAGACAAACCCATCAAACCAAGGTGGGTTGCTCCTGGCTTGCCAAGAGAGATCAAATTCAGCAGACAGAAGGTGTGAAATTTAGGAACTGTGATCGATACTGGGACTTGTGTCTGTCTTTGACTGCAAACTCCATTCTGAAAGGGATTTTTCAGCTGTTTTCTTTAAAACCTCCCCTCCAGGTTAACCTCGTGTTCCAAAGGGTGATAACAAAAGGTGAACTACTAAGACAGCTATCTTTTCATTTGAGTTTGTCAACAGCTC
Organism: Drymodes brunneopygia; assembly: GCA_013400955.1. NCBI lineage: Eukaryota > Metazoa > Chordata > Aves > Passeriformes > Petroicidae > Drymodes > Drymodes brunneopygia. The sequence goes on from VZTZ01030498.1 coordinate 2,109,359, forward strand.
TGTGTCTGTAGTCTGTGCTTAGACCACCAGCTCCTCCAATGTGAACCAGGTGGGAAGTGCTGCAGGAGCTGGGCTTATTGCTAAGGTGTCCCTGGACAGCAATCACGGACCTTTATTGAGGCTCCTGAGCTCTTCAGCAGTAATGCAATTTCATTTTTGCATATCGCAGCTATCTCCTCTGCTGGTCTTCGTGTCAAAAGGGACAGGGAGCTTCAAGCTGGCTTTCTTTGTTTTGCTGTTATTTCAGCCTAAAAGCTAAAAAAATATAACCTGTATCGGCCTTCTTTCTTCCAGAAAATGTATTATTTTTAAATACACCCTCTCTTTTATAGAAGTCAGGACTTCCTTGTGAAGGGCCTAACTCAAATTTCACGCAGCAGGATTTGGCTTTACTGTAGATGCCAGTTGCATTCCTGAGAGGGAGGAAAAAAATACTAATGGTCAGGTTATAATGAGGGGCTGAACAGTGGCACTCCACAGGGAGGCAACATTTTTGAGCTCAAGACCATGTAATAGTAGGATATGGGCTTTTTAAATGGAAAGAGAGTTGTCAAGTCCTATGATTTTTCTGTGAGACCCACAGCATGGCCAGTTCTCAAGTAGGGAGGGGAACTGCTGGAGAAGGAAGGAGTGGTCTGTATAATAATTGCCTTCAAACAGTCTGAAGCTTCTGAAAGTGGCAATCTACAAGACAGCAGTTTCCAAGAAAAGCCCATATACAGGGGAAGAACACTGCAATCAGTAATAAAGGAAACCTTCTAGCAATGGGCCTCATGCAGGCACTTCCAAGTACCAGAATGGGCACAGAGCTGCAAGGTCAAGACTCAAGGGGGAAAATGGAAAATTTATCTTATTGAATATGCTTTTAATTTTATTCATTTCTGTTATTTTTTAATCATCTGTGACCATGCAGTTCAGTGCCTAAAACCTCTGATTTCTTAACTGCAACAATCTCCGTTACCTGATTAACAGGTGGATTAATTTGAAATATCCTTTGAGGTAGAAGAAAGAAAACAAAGGGACAGCCCTGCCTTAAAACCAATAGAGTAATTTTGTCACACTAAAAGCCTGGGTGCAGCCAGGGATTGTTATACTCATGCACCTACACCTCACCCTCCATCTGAGTACCCTACAATCTCCAGACCAGTGCCTTCCTTAAGGGAAGGTTTGTAGTGATTTAACTCTCACTGCAAAATGTCTGCCTACATGACTGCAAGCTGTTGTGAAATATTCAGAGTAGATGTACAGAAATAATGATTTTGAAATATCATGATTCTTTAATTTTTGTTTTTTGTTCAACTGAAACCCTTTTGTTTGGTTGAAATGCATTTTTTTTCTTTTGATTCCTTCTAGGTATTGAAATTTTAAGTTGTACTTTGATGAATTTTTTTCTAGATGTGTTTGTCATGAAGCTACAAGCACCACAAATTTGTTTTCAGTTTAAAACAAACAGTTAATATTTTCTGCAGCTGGAAGTAAAATATCAAATACAAGCACCTCTGAGCTAGCCAGGGGTGGGCTGATGAGGTTTCCTTCTCAAGGCTCCTGACTAAGCCACAGCACTCAGGAATGAATTACACAGATTGTGTCCTGCACAGCTCTCTACAGAAATATGCTTGTAAACGTTGCAGAGAGATAGTTTGAAGGACATATGAATGATGCAGATGATATAGATCACCCAAAGTATCAGTTATTCCATCATTCTCTTCTCCTTCCTGCCCCAATTCCCTTCAATATTTGAAAATAGACTAATCCAGGAGAGTTGCAATTAAAATATATTAAAAAAAGGTGGTAAAGGCTTGTCAGCTCTGACTTTTCAGTTACAGGGGCTCGTCTCAGGATGCTGTTATGGCAGCTGGTACTTTAAATGTGACCAGAACTGAAAAATCCTGACTGGACTTGTGGCCACTGTGTACATGGGTGGCTTTAGGGCACTTTCTGTGCATACAGCACAGCAAGCACTTCCTAAAAGCACAGTTTCCTATAATTCCCACTAAAGGACTGTGTTGAGGACCTCACTTTCTGTACAAAAACAAAAGGCTTCAGAGCTCATCTGGGCTCGTGGCACACCCATGGTCCCTGCTGGAAGCCAGCAGTGCCCTGATGAGGAGCACAGTGCACTCTGCTGCCCAGCTCATCCATGACCCCATCCCACCCCTGGGCAGGGGGCACAGCCCCTCTGCCTGAGCATCCACAGTCCTGCACTGAGGCCAGTCAGCCTTTTACACAGCCCTAGACACTTGCATGTCTTAACAGTCAGAGTCTTGAGTGGAGCTGGGCCAATTTGGATCCCTTTATTAGCAGTATTAAATTCCACTGTGCAGGTATTTCCACAGCTGTGAGTTATTCAACATAAACTACTGAAGTAGAGAATAGGCTGCAAATAACCCACTAGGGAACAATTTCTTAAGTGCTAGTCATCCAGCAAATTCCTTTATTCTCAGTTTTTATAGCAGGATTATTTGATGTAGAGGATATGTCCAGGTTATAATGTTTTTGATTATTTATAGCAGATATCTTGTGTCATGAACTCCATTTTAAAATGGACAAGGATTATTGGAACTAGACAGATGTGATGTTAATTTCCAAAACTAACCTCATTTTCAGCGGACCCTGTGCTATTGCTTGTACTTTTGAGAATATAACTTTTCTGGTAATTTTTCAACCCCCCCCAGTTGTTTTGCTACTAAGCCTACTTCATCCTGGGATTTTCTCCTTCCTGTATCTTTCCTTGATGACTATTCCTATTTCTTAGTGAAATATTTCCCTCCCAATTCCACCAAATGGATCCTTCTGTATGGAAGAAAAAGCTCTTTTTCTGTTCCACGCTTCATCAACACTCAAGATATGTTTTCAGTTCTGTGGAGGCCCCAAGAGCAGGTGTCACTTGCTTTGAACCCTGATTAAAACTATTCGTACCCCCTGAATGGAAACTCCCCCTTGTGTGTCACTTGCCCTAGCCAACAGTGTGGTTTCTCTCCTGGGTAATGCATTTAGAGGATATACACCTTTTTTGTAATGCTGCTCCATTGGCCTAAAGACAAGGAGACCTTGACACAATTCTTTCTGGTGTCTCCAAATCAAGCTATTGGCACAGCACAGTTGTTGTGGTTTAACCCCAGCTGGCAACTGAGGACCACAGATGTCCTTGCTCACACCCCACCCACCCTTCCACACACACATCCTCTCTGGTGGGATGGGGAGGGAAATCAAGGAAAACACATATAGAACTCCTGGGTTGAGATAAGAATACTTCAATAATTAAAAGTAAAATATAATAATACTAGTGATAATAACAGCAATAATAACAATTATAATGAAAATGAGAGAGGGAAAAGAATAAAACCCAAGTGAAACAAGCCATGCATGCTACAATGGCTCACCACTCACTGACCCACACCCTGTCCATCCCTGAGCAGCAATCGGTGCCTCCCAGCCAGCTCCCCCCCAGTTTATATGATCAGCATGTCCTGTGGAATGGAACTGCCCTTTGGCCAGTTTGGGTCAGCTCTCCTGGCCATGCTCCCTCTTGGCTTCTTGTGCACCTGCTCACTGGCAAAGCACAGGACTCTGAAAAGTCCTTGATTTAGAGTAAGCACCACTGAGCAAAAGCCAGAACATCAGTGTGTTATCAACACGATTCTCATACTGAATCCAAACCACAGCACTGTACCATATGAAGAAAATTAACTCTGTCCCAGCCAAAACCAGGGCAATGGTTCAGTTCATTTGGAGGCTGTTGTTCCTCTCTGTCTCTTCACCCCTTGTTTACTACTGAAAATATTTTGACTAACACAGTAACGTCATTAAGGGCCCCATAATCTTGTACCAACAGGGTTGCTGAACACCAGCTCCACATTCAGCTTCTCTGACACCCTCCTGCTTTCACAAAGGTGACCAAATTGCCCAGCATTTCTGCCTGCAGCTTCCAGATCAACCCATCAGCCCAAGGCCAAATTCTGCCCCATCATGAGACATTCTCAGCAGTGCTAGAGCAGTGGCCAGGCAGTGAAGTCTTAGCAGATGCTGTGCCTCTGTATTTGCAGTTCTGTTTGCCCCTTTCTTCCATGTGATGGAGAAACCAGTTCTGGAATGTGTTTTTGAGGTTATTCCATACTGAGCTGAGCCATTAAAATGCATTGCCTACAACTAAAGTCCTTTTTTATTATTTTTGTTCAATTCCCATGTATTTATGGTGTCACACTGGTGTGGTTTCAAAGTGCTGTGCATGGTTTTTATTTGTGTTACTTCCATTGAATTTTAAATTTTTTTTAATAGAAACTGTAGAAAAAAATCTTCCAAGTGCCTCTTAAGAGTGCTAGGATTTCACTCCTGTCATCCTTATCCCTTTTTGCAGACTATTCAGCCAGCAATATTCAGAGCTTTTCTTAATGCCTTCCATCTCCTCTGTGCTGCTGGGAAGGGGCCAGCTATCAGCCAAACAGCAAGTAAATACACTGCCTGCATTTAGTGTAGTGACGGGCACATATGTTTTTAGTGAAGAGTTTATTTGCCAGAAGAAAACTAGTTTGAGAATTCAGGTCAATTTTTGGTGAGTAACTTTGAACAAATAAATATAAGAGGTGAGGACAGAAAGATTTCAGAAGTGCAGAAAAGACTCATATCAATTTTTCTGGAACCAATCAGCTCTATTTATTTGGGCTAGGCTACTCCTGTTGCCAGCAGGAAACAAACAAACAAACAAATGAACAAAGAAAAAAAAACCCAAAACAAAACCCAAAAAAACAACCCAGGGAGGAAGGAGAAGGGAAATAGGACAGGAGACTGCCCCAAACACAACATCTAAGTGAGAAGTGTTTAATAAATCCATATCTTTTGATGCTCATCGCCCTCCCGCCCCAGCCCTTGCCCCAGCTCTCCCCCTCACAAAACTCCTGTTTCTGAGCACATCCATTACAACCTTCCCCATCTCTTGGTCCTTTTCATGAACATGCCCAGGTGCCAGCTGGAGAGCCCCCAGCCTCTGCCATCCCATATCTTTCCAAAGCTCTGCGTTAAACTCCCCTTGTCCAAACCCACCAAGAGCTCCCCAAATTCAAGCATCTCCAAAAAACTCCCCAAAGGCCCTTCTTGGTTCACCCATCTGTGTCAGAGCAGGCTCTTCCTAGCACCATTAGCTGCTGCAGCCCACTGTTCCCATCTTTACCTCCTGAAAAAGCCTCAGATGGTGCTCCAGCAGCAAGCCAAAGATTCTGGAGCGTTGCTGTGCTCACTGGAAGTACAAAGTCCTGTCCTAACAGGTCTCCAAGGACAGGAAAGGAGTATTAGGATGAGGGAATATCTGATGTACAGAAACATTTTCAGGATACATTCACAAGAGACTGAAACGTCATTTATATCTTAAAAAAATATTGCCCTTAACACTCATTTAAGATGTAGAAGAGCTGGATTCAGCCTTCAGCCTCCCATGTTACAGGAGGGTTACAGTCAGGAGGGGCCAATCTCATCTCCTGTAGAAGGTAAAGGTGATCTTTTTGGTATCTGGGCTGAGGGGTAGTGAGCTGATGCTTCCGGCAGAAATTTAGTCTATATCTATCCTCAAAGCAAGTCACAGGGAATTGGAGCTTGGTTTTTGTACCACACAGAATACACTGTCCTGTTTGCTATTCAGGTGCCACTGGGATCATGGTCTACTGTCCTCTGTAAATCTCAAGTTTAATTTTTATTAAATTGCATCAAGGAGCAAGTGAACTGAGCATAATTCTTTCAAGTACACTGAGAATATTTGTTGAAAGCTGACTCAAAACATCCATGCTTAATTTAACTTCTTTTTCATTTAGTACATTAGAAAGCACTGCTACTGAGAGAGCTCCAGCCACATGTCCCTGCCATGGAAGGAGGACAAGGGTGTTTTGGTCCCAGGGGAAGTGCTGTGGCCACACAGAGAGGAGGGAGTCCAAGGCACCAAGTAACAAAGTGGCAGTTTCCCACTGGGGCAGGCACTTCCACTGATTTTGGTGAAATAAAAAGCTCTGAAGCTCAAAATCCTGATGTTAACCTGCTACCACCACACTAAATCCTTGTTCTGGCTTTTCGAGTTCAGTGAATCCAGCTCATGCAGCTCTTGTCAGCAACCACCAGTGCAGATATTTCAGAATAATGGTCCTTCTTCATAGGCATAGCAAAGGGAGCTCTGAGGAGATTTATGGGGTATCATATCGCAGAGCTCTGCAGAGTTAAAGATGACAGAGGTGAATGTTGGTGTGATGGACCACAGCCTGACTCCACAGCACTGACCAGAATGCCTCTTCCTGCAGAGGCAGGGTCTATCTCTGCCCTGCCTCCCACCTAACTTTGCACATTCCAGCCCAACCACAAAGCTCCAGTCCTCTCCCACGCCAGCCACGGTCCCCAGCTTGAGCAAACCCCATATTCAGTTCTCATCCTCGACTCACAAAATGAACACACCTGTAGTGGAACTGCTGCCGGTCATTCAGCAAACGACCTCATTTAGAAACTAGCCCCCTCAGTCCAATTATCCCTCTTCTCCAGCCATATGTCCTTATGTAGCAGCATTGCTCATTTATATGCTAATTTTACTAAGTCTACTTCAAAGGGGAGAATTGTTTGTTAAAAATCTTACACTCCAGCCTGAGTTCAGACCATCTCATTATTTACCTGCAAATTTAGGGAGATATGGGTAAAAGCTCTGTTCTTTTATGATCTATTGTCTAGGTGATCAAAGGAAACCATTCAATATGAAGATCAAAAAGAGTCTGGCTCCCAGCAGCCCAGCAGCTGGCTCTGCCAACTCCCAAAGTCCGCAACCTCAGTTATAAGTAAAGACTGATTCTACTATTAAATAACTTTTGATTACAAATTGAACAGAATAAAAAAAAGGAAAAACCTCAAATCATAGCCTTTTTACTAAGGTGTTAATGAAACTAGGCTTCATATTGATATTATCTCAATTATTAGCCAAGGAATAATCACTATGTATATAGTGTCTGTATTAATAATCCTCAGATAATGAAAAATATCCCACAGACATAACTAATACTGCTGGATAAATTGCTGGTGGACCATGGCTAACCCAGATTTTCTTTTTTATATACATACTCTGCTCAAAGGATTTTTTGAAACAGGAACTCAGAGACAGAAGTGTTTACTATTTAGAGGAGGCAAAAGCAGTGGCTGTAGGCTGAAGTATCAAAATGGGACACCTCATGTCCCAGTCTGTTAGGGAATTATGTCAACAGAGTTACACGATGTGAATAATGAGCCCATGCTTTTCAGGGCTGACATAATTCCTCAGCCTAAGGAATTTTATGAACCATGATTTGTAGAAATCCTACTCCTCTTGCAAAGATAACCCACAGAAAGAATTTTTCATCTTCACCACAAATAAACATTAAATACCATACAGCTTGCTTTAGAAAAATAATGTGATATGTGAAAATGCATAGACTTTCAGGCTTTAATCTTCCTTTAAATTTGACACACTGTTATTCCCTATAATGCGTCCCTTTTCCAGGCTACAAATGGCAAAAAACAAGAGGCTGAGCACTGACGTAAATTTGGGAGTCCTGCAAGGGGGCACAAGGATGTTTTGATTGCTGAGATAATAAAATACGTTGTGTTTTTCACTTGATATGTTTCTGAAATTACACTGAATTCTCCTAAAAACATTAAGCCTCCAGTGCTGCTAGGAGAGATATTTTGCTTGCTGTGCCTTACTTTAGCTTGTTTGTGTGAATCAGTATGTTGTAGCCTTCCTGTCAGTCAATAGTAAATGAGTACCTTAAGAGCTCTTGGATGACTTCTAGCGCTGTTCTCATTTGGAGCAGATCTAAAGCTGATGTTTTGAACAGTTGTCAGTATTAAAGATCCAATGGCACTTTGCAGCAGGGTTGGGGTGTAAGTTTTGGTGTCCTGGACAAATTCCAAAATGGGTAATTAAATTCTGTCCATCTAAGCTTCCCGCTGTGGCTTTAGTTGGCTCAGGTATTCTTAATTTCCTGTCTTAAAATGTTCCATAGTGTTGCAGTGGTGCTGTTAAACAGTTGCCAGGTTTCACCTCGGCAATGTGCGAGATGATTCATACCTTACAGATCTGCAGATAGCTGCACGTTCAGGGCAGCCTATGGGAGCTGGAGGAAAGGCAGAGTAGGAATGACAAGATGTCATAACGACTGCTCCTTCCATTCATTTTCTAATTTTGTGACACTTCAGAAAAATATAATAAAATCTCTGGTTTTTAATGAAATAAATTCCTCTCCCTCTCAACCCTTCCATTCCTTGCATCCCCAGGAGAAAAGAGAGAAGCTGAAGAGACGTGTATGGGGTTAAATGAAAACCCAGATCCAAGACTATGCCAGGATGTGAAAAGAACTGAGGTCTACTTTTGACCTGCTCAGAAGAATATTTTTCACCTCACATACTCTGAAGCTTTGAGAAATTTCAATTCCAAATCAAAGCTTTATGCCCTTATGGTAGTTTTTCTTCTTAAAATGCAGCAGCACAGCACCAAAAGAGTGCTGAAGGTAAGATGAGACCAAGTTAATGTGTATTTTAAGTTGCTCCCTGTTTTGTTCTTTCACTGGCAGTTTAAAAGCTAAACAAAGTCTAAATTGCACACACAGAACCCCCATAAAAATAAAATACAGCCTACAGAAAATCCTTGTTTGGAATGGTATACACAAGCCTATTATTTGCCACTCCTTCATTGTTATCTGCCCTGTTTCTTCCCTTAGTTTTCTTCAGTCTTGCAAAACTTCGGAACCCAGTCTGGATATGAGGGAAGAGCTTTGAGTATTCAGTCTCTCATCAAAAATAATTTAGGAGGTGGTAATGTCTTTGTTAGGGAAAAGAGGTTTTTCTAATAGCTGAATCAGCCCACCCAAAAATCCAAGGAGTGCCCCAGAGACATCTACCTGAACCATTGCTCAGGTAAGAAGTGTAAAATGAGGCTTTTAACTTTAGCACGTCAGTTTGTTACCTAAGGTGGGAGGAATAGCCCTGTTGTTTTAACACAACATGCAATATGTCTGTCTTGTGGTATGCTTCATGAATTTATCATGAGGTAGCAAAACCAGAATAGTAATCAATTGGTGAGATTTCATTTTCATACAAATGTCTGAAAACTCTCAATAGCCATGAAAAAACACTGGAAGCTCAGGAAACTACCACTACTGTCCTCTGCAGTGCCCAGTATAACAACAATCTCTTTTGCCAGAGCAGGAGAAGCAGCTGAGATGTGTAACAGCTAAATACTCCTGGTTGTGTGGCTTTCTCCCACAAACCTTGCTTCAGGAACCATCACCAGTGCAGCTCACAGGGAGAGCTTTGTCCGAGCTGTCTGCTGAGGAGCTCAGGGAATTGCTGGCTGGATTACAACTGCTTGGCTGCCTGGGCTGCAGCTCTGTGTGAGTGAGGGATAATGGGCAGACTTTTAAACTTTTTTAAATAAAGAAAAAAGCTCTTTCAGAAAGAGAAAGCAAATATGTGCCAGGTTTTTTTATTGACAAAACCAGAGCAGTAAAAAAGAGGGGAAACATTAATGCTACTTTGGGATAAAAGTGTTTTGAAGAGGCACATCTTTAACTAATCAAGAAGCTGTGGACAGTAGGCCTAATCTTTTTGGTCTAAGCAAAAAAAATCTATGTGTATCATTTTTCTGGCAGAAAGCCAGTTTTCCTTGTCTTGACATTTCCTGAAATATCAGCTGGGGCCTGATCCTGGAAACCTTGGAGGGGGTGAATTCCCAGGAACCACCGTGTAGTAGACTGAAGGAAAAAAAAGTTTTAGTGACACCCTGAGTGAAAAAGAAGCCCTTTCTTGATGAGGATAATCACTGGCTACATAAAACCAAAACGGGACAAAAAATGTGGTGCAGGGAGTCCCAGCGATGCTGTTTGAAAGTCAAGAGTTTTCACTTTGTCCTCGTGAATGCAGGCAGGGATCATTTGCTGGAACTGCTCCAGTCCTACTGCCCTTAAACACATAAAACTCCCACTTCAGTCAATGGGATCTGTGCATGCTGAAGAGCTACTGGGTCGAGCCTGTGAATGTCTGACACTGCTTGTGCGACACATCGGAGCTCTCGCGGCTGATTGAAGGAACGACGTGTCAGCAGCAGATGAGACCTCTGCACAAATAGGATAACAACACCATGTCAATATTTTCCTAATGTGTGAATAAGTGCTGTGAGGGACAGGGCACACAATATTCCAGGAACTGAAGTGTGGTAGATGGCTGAGAAAGCTTGCTGAATTCTTATCTAAACACCAAAAAAGCTGTATTAAATATTAAATCAAATTATCAATATTAGAATATAATCTGTTAGCATGACACTTCACCTTCTCCAAAGCAACGTGTTGCCACTTGCCCTTGATGTAAAATTGTGTGCTAAATGAAAGATTTTCTGTTACTGCTTTCCAGTATGAAACCAATGGGGTGGAAAAGCTGTTGTTTTGTCAGAGAGAAATTTCCAGACAAGATTGCATGATGTGGTTACTGGAAGTGGCAGTAGTGGGGTACACGTGTAAGACTTGGCCTTTTTAGTGTGTGAGGACAGAAGTATGAAAAGATGTTAAGTCACCCTGAAGCCCTCAAGCCCTTGGGTTCTCCAGCTCCAAGACAAGTCCTATGCAAGAACCAAAGCAGTGCTGTTTTCTTCTGCTTTCTGCCTTGTCCAATTCAGCACAGAAACAGCTAATTGCAAAAGTATAATTCTGCATTTTTGCGATCACAAATTGATCTAAGTCTAACTGATTTTTTATATATGTCTACTTACTTCAAGCTCAAACAGAAACTGCCACCATGTAGGCGTATGAATGTGTTAAGAGGCTTGTCTGGTGTCTGGGACCACCTGGGGATCCTACAAACATTTTATCCTTGTTCTTCCAGTACCAAAGTCAGTATTACAATTTACAGGAGCAACTCCGAAGAGACAGAACAAGGGAGGTGGGTGGTCAGCCATGTACACATACAAGGACTTCCCTTCTCAGGAAAGCTGCTTCTTTCTACTTGACTTGTGGCTGCTTTAGCACCTAACAGGGCAGGACACCTCACCTGCTTTCTCACAAACTACAATGTTACAAGCTTATCAACTTTTTTTAGTATTGCCTTTTTACTGAGGAGTAGGTTTTAATTTTTCTCAAGTCCAACACAGTGAGAGTGGTCCTAGCTTACCCTGGTTTTCCCTTTTCCTTAAAAGGGATACATGATGTAGAAATATGAATTCATCCTTTGTCTTTTCTCCCCCCTAACCCTGAGCCCTCACAGTGACACCTCTTGTGTACCCATTCTCAGGGTAGACAGGCTCTCTAAAGAAAAGAGGGGATGGCAGTGCCAGTTACCTGAGTTACCTGCATGGTTATGATCATGGCAGACAAAAGTCCATTTCTGTCCACAAGAATTCTTTCAGGAGTTTTATATAAACAATGGATTGGCAACAAAAAAATGGAAGTAGAAAAAAGGAAGAAAGTTAGTATTTAAGCTAGGCTTCCTGGAAAAATAGAAGACAAGAGTCTGGACCTCCTCTGAGCAGGACCTGGACCAGAAGACCTTCAGAGGTCCCTTCAAAGCTGCGAGTCTGAGTGTGGATGGAGGGAGGGAGGGAGTGGAAATGCATCAACATGCTTTTGCAATGGATGCACCCAGATCAGACCTTGGACAGCCGTAAGGAAAAGGAATGTGAGGCTTCATGGTTCAGAAAAGGATACCAGACCTCCCAGAAAACTGTGTACTGCTTGGCAGGCTTGGATGAGATGCATTAGTTTCAGGACATAAGCATATAGGCTCAATCATTAAGGAAATACAGGAGGCCTTCAAAGTGCTTGAAGTGAGCACCTGATGTCTTAAACTCAGGGCAAGAAGCTCTAGGGAATTTGGAAGTCCTCAGTAATCCTGCAGGAGAAGCTCAGCCATTTCAGTGCCAAATTAGTGGGGATTTCTGATGAAATCTGGGTCCTACAAGAAAACTGGTCACGGTTCAGCAGTGTCTGTAACAACAGGACTTTCACATCTGTGTTTTTGCAATAGAATTTGTAATTCTATAAAGTACCTCAGTGCTTGTGAAGCCCATTGCATGAATTAATAAATAATAATGTCTTGGAAACTGCAAGAAATTCTGCTTCAAATCCAAGAGGACTCTAATTCTTTCATGCTAGGAGGACATCTTTTCTATATTCCCTTTCTTGAGATGTCAAAGATATATTTTTCCAAAACATTTGAACAATTTGACTGGAACCCAAGGGGAAATTCTGGATGCATTGTGGTGGGGTAATGAGTCAGAAAGTTTTCTTGCCAGGGATTGAGAAATGCCTGACCTCATTTCTGAGAACACTGCATGAGAGGGAGAGATTTTGCCCTTAGTGGAATTCTAAATGTTTAGTGTAGACTTCTGAGCATAAAGCAACAGCATCCCCGTTCCAAAAAAAAAAAAAAAAA